>JADDON010000105.1:0-112619 GCA_017140175.1 Fusarium staphyleae
CCTCCCATTCTGCGCTTTCCCCTGCCACCCTGGACTTTCCTCCACCTTTCCCCTTTCAGGCTTCTTCTCCTTCTCTTTCCTCTCTAACTCTCAACTCCCTCTCTGCTTTGACCTTTTTTTCGAACCTTCAGGCCCTTCCGTATCGTCTCTCCCTCTTCTCTCGCCACAGTCAGAGTCAGATTCCGACCCCGTCCAGCGGCAAATCGTTCTTTCTCTCTTTCTCTGTTCCTCTCATCGCAGTCACGACCTCGACGCTTTCCTCCCTTCACTCCCTTCCCTTTCGGCCGCAAGAACTCCATCTCCGTTGCCGTCTCTTCTCCGGAACCAGTCGGCCCGCCTTTCAATCCGACAGCTCTGCGACGGACCATCCTCCCTGCGCGACTCAAATTTCCATTGCCTCTTCTCGAGTGAAAGCTTCTATAGAAAGAGCTCCTCGAACATAATACACAATGGCTGCCAACACAAAGGTACGGTAATACCGGACATCAGCTCCGGTGCACATGGCTGCGTCGGAAAACTTCCTCCGCAGTCTCGTGCCGCCCGCTGTCAATCATCTTGGCCATCGCATTGCCATCAGTAGCTGACTTATCGTGCCACAATAGTTTTTGCGAGAGTATAAGCTCGTTGTTGTCGGTGGTGGTGGTGTAGGTAAATCCTGCTTGACCATCCAGTTGATCCAGAGCCATTTCGTGGACGAGTATGATCCTACAATTGAAGGTTGGTTTGACTTGATAATCTCGGCGCTCCGTGGCCTATGCTAACCTCTGACCTCAATCACAGACTCGTACCGAAAGCAGTGCGTTATTGACGATGAGGTTGCCCTGCTCGACGTTCTCGATACCGCCGGCCAGGAGGAGTATAGCGCCATGCGAGAGCAGTACATGCGAACCGGCGAGGGGTTCCTACTAGTCTATTCCATCACTTCGCGACAGAGCTTCGAGGAAATCACCACCTTTCAGCAACAAATCCTGCGCGTCAAGGACAAGGACTATTTCCCCATGGTTGTTGTTGGCAACAAGTGCGATTTGGAGGGCGACCGGGACGTGTCACGACAGGGTATGCTGCATCACGAATGCCCCATCTTCTTGGTATGATGGCTAACAATTGTGTATAGAGGGTGAGGCGCTAGCACGGTCATTCGGATGCAAGTTCATTGAGACGTCGACCAAGTCTCGCACCAACGTCGACAAGGCCTTTTACGATATCGTGCGAGAGATCCGAAGATACAACCGCGAGATGCAAGGTTACTCGACCGGAAGCGGCGGCACCTCTGGAGCGAACGGACCCCCCAAGCCCATGGACATGGACAACGGCGAGCAAGAGGCTGGATGCTGTTCCAAGTGTGTGCTGATGTAAAGGAAGACCATACTGGAAGAAGATGGCGTGGAGGGCAGATGATATCTTGGAATGAGGCGAGGAACGACAAGATGGCGGACAGACGAGCACCCGCCATGTCTAGGCTCTACCGATCCGGGCCCGCGCCACAATGTGAGGGTGCAATATAGCCAGCAGGCTTTTGGAGGGGCATGGAAATGAAAAGGTCGATTGCATCGGATGGAAACTCGGGGTTTTGGCTCAGGCATACGGGCTTGAACCTGACGCCGCCTACGGAGATGTTCTCAGCGATATATGAGGACAGGAACCCTGCATGCGCACGACATTGATACGTGAGCAAGCGACACGGTTCATGCTTGATGACCCATAATCCATGTTGCATGGCAAGTGGTTCGGCGTTTTCTCTGGAGTGGCTCGTTATTTTGGACGTTGTGGATAAAAAAAGGACCATTTATCTACCGGAAGAGAGAAAGACAAGAGAGGGAGAAAAAGCTTCTGCTACCCAAGCTGTGTACGCAAGAAGCTATCTGTCCCCAAGGACCTCGCGAGAGACAAAAACTGCCCGACCTTTTTTCTTTCTTTCCTTTTTTTACTGTGTTACTGGGGGAGGATGAATTTTCAAACAAGTTCGGGTTCTGCAGGCTCTTTCTATATCCATTATTTCTTACATGTAATTTTTCTTTTCTTTTTTTTCTTCTATCATGTCCATCTCAAGGTCTCCTTCTCTCCGGTGGCTATGGTCCACAGTCAGACAATTCAAGCAACACCCCCCTTTTTTTCCTCATCTGAATGTGTCTTGATCCGTCTTTGTGCTGGGAGCATTCCGATCACTTGGATGCTCAGCCATGTGGCTTTTTTTGGTGAAGAAACAGCGGAATGCTGAATATCCAAATGTTTATGGAGGCTGGTCTCACGAGTCTGCAAAGCCAAGGTAAGTCAGCCATCGGACCCAAAAATTAATGCATTGTCATGTCTAGACTTGTACTGTATGTTCCAAAACGCCAAACTGTGAATTCCAACCTCCCTACGGAAGACCCCAACCTCATTTGACTCTCAACTCCAGGCGCGACTAGGTCTTCCTTAGCTCTCCACCATCTCAACGTCATCGACTTCGGTAACCCTGCCGACCAGGTCGGCCGTTCGCAGGTTGTTTTGGAGCAGTAGCGGTACGATTTGTGGCTTGTTACTCTTGTCGTTCTCCTGATTCACGACCCAGTCGTTGCACGTCAGACATGCCCAGGCCGTGGGACCGCCCTTTCTGAAGCCGCCGTGGTCGGCCGACACGCTGGCCTCGCTGAGCGGTTTGGAGGCGAGACAGGCCGGACAAACGGGCTTCTTGAACAGCGAGAGCCGCCATTCGCGCATGAGCGCTGCCTGCTTCAGCGCCTCCTCGGCGTAGTAGAGGCGGTGGAAGCGGCACAGCCAGCCGCCGAGCACCTTGTCCGCGCAGGAGCAGCCCGTGCCGGACTTGAGGTCCGCCGTGAACTCGACGGCGTGCGCCGGGTTGCCGTCAGGATTGTAGATGCCCCTCGGCGTCTCGCCGTTGGCGAAGGCGCCGTAGATGCGACGGGCGCCGATGGCGTGGTACTGCACCGCGTTGACGGCACTGCTACTGATGTGCTCGGCGCAGTCGTTACAGAGGTAGGCCCGCATGCCCATCAGCTCCTCCTTGGTGATGGGGTTCTCACCTGGACGGAACATGTCGTCGATGTTGGACACCGCGCAGGGGCCGCAGACGGGGAAGCGGTGAGGCGACCTGTTGCGGTGGGTGAGGCTTTGGCAGTCCTTCTGGTTGTTGTTTTCCCTGCCGCAGTATCCGTAGCCGCCCTCGGCGGGCTCGATGCAGCAGTCTTGCACGTAGAGCCCTTGATCTTGGTGGGGGATGTCATACAGCACGTCGTGTGAAGGCGGGGCGATCCTTTGGCCGTTGACGACACCGAAGAGACGGGGGAGGCTCTTGTCTTGGGCTGGCCGGTCGTGGGCATAGTGCCAGTGCTTCATGTCTACATTCTCAAGAGGATTGTAGACCTTCCAACGCGAGTTCCTTGGACGGGTGTTGTATCGTGGCTTCTCTCCCTGGTCGATGGCGAATCCCAGGAAAGGGTTGAAAGGGCCCTTGGCAGCAACAGCGGCATCGTAAGGCGCGCGGTCGATAGGGGCTGTGGTGGCAAGGCTGTTACGGATACGGCCGACCCGTTTGGTGATCTTTGGTGCTTGGGAGGTGCCCCATCGGGAGTCTGGCCGTGTGGAGCGGTCGAATATATCATCAGGGTCATCGTCTCTTCTTATCATCACGTCCTCGTCAAAGTCAAACGCGATGCCCATGGGCGCGTTACCCACGTCAGCTTCTTCATCTTGGCCAGAGTTTGCTGGGGCGTTGCCACTTGGCTGGGGCTGCTGCGGAACAAAGGCGTTGGCGTTCCCTTGCTGTTGCTGTTGCTGTTGCTGCTGTGCCTGTGCCTGGGCCTGAGGCGGCTGGGCAAGATAAGGATTCGCTGCTTGCTGAAGCTGTGGTGGACGGTTACCGAATAGGTTGCCGAATGGGTTGCGTGGAGGCTGTGGTGGAGGGTTGTTGAACGGGTTGCCTGGAGGCTGGAGCTGAAGGGGAGCATTGAGACCTGGTATATATGCGTTTTGGGGTTGAGGATTGGCATTCTGTGCTCCAAGAGCCTGAATAGCCTGCTGCTGAGGCTGCTGCTGTTGTTGCTGAGGCTGCTGTTGCTGAGGCTGAGGCTGCTGCTGCTGAGGGCCAAGACCAGGAGGTAGGTTCGCAACAGCCTGAAGGCCTCCCCGCGAGTGTTTCGGAAACAGAAGCACTGCTTGATTGCCATGAGGCTGGGGATATGGGGGCGGATTAGGACCCATGAAAGGGTTTCCGTTGAAGCTGTTTGAGATTTGATATGCCAATGCTGGACCCTGCAAAGTCTGCTGTAGCATAGCCTGTTGCTTCTCACGCAGCGTGTTGTAGACCTTCCTGAAGTTGGCCACTGGGCCATTGAAATGAGCAGGCGGATGAGCAGTTGGCCAGGCGTTATGTATCAGTTGCACGCAATCGCCTGAAGCAAACTCCTGTATATCCGCTTTCGATATCAACTCTCCTGCGGCATAAACTCCCCTTTTCCCGAAAGCTCCGTGCGGCGGCCTCGCATCAGGACCCGGTCGACATTGCTTGTGAGCTTCGACGACGTCGCGCCAGACATGCTCGGATTCATCATCCCAGCTCTCGATTCCGTAAAGGGGAGCAAACGGACCGATCCAGTCGTCAAGGCTTCCGCCCGACTTGACCGAGTTGACGCCCCCGGGGCCGTATCCCAGGGCGAGATAGTAGATGGCGCCTGGACGCTCAATGCGAGGGATACACCCGCCCTGCTTGGCCTTTACGCGGAGGGCATCGCAGCGACGGCCGCGCTTGACACACTCATCGCACGGTCGCTGGCGGTCACAGTTGGTGTTGTTGCGCCTGCACTCCTTGCAGGCGACGTAAGGCGTGTACTGGCCAAAGCCCACCTGGCTCAGGTCGTAGATGGGCCACTGATGGATGAGGACCTTGTTGATCACCAGGTTGCACTGCACGCCGAGCTGCGTACAGCGCTCGCACGCGAATCTCGAGCGGTCGAAGCGGACTTTGCACTTGACGTGATTCCCTACTCCGCTGCAGTTTGTGCACTTGGGCCGCCAGGGCGTCTTCTCGCTCAGCTCGACGGCCTGGGAGTCGTTCAAGATGAACTCTTGGAGCATCTCCCACTTCTCAGGCCTCGCGGCGGCGTAGTTCTCGTCTTCCACGGCGTTCATGGAGTCTAGACACCTCATGCCGTCTCTTGTGCAGACGTTGCATGGTTTATCCCACGTCGTGCGGTCCTGGAGCCACGAGCAGCTGTCTTGGGGCGCTATCTGCTTGTTCTGCTCCTTGAGGATATAGCATCGATCGCACATGTGTCGAAACCACGGTTTCTGGGGGTACAGCTTGCGCGGACGCTTCATTATCTGCTCCTGGCCCCCGGCTATGCAGCGATAGTCGCGTCTGCAGTTGGAGCACTTGATGCCGAGGGTGCTGTCGGCATCGCACGAGTACGGGAAGCTCTTACTGTTGCAGTTGGCGCATGATGTAGCAGCGTAGTTGGCCGGGTCGTTCGCCGCGTACTTCTTGTACTCGTAGTTGTCGTTACCGACTTTGCAGACGTGGTTGGAACCCGGATTCCAATGGCGGAACTCGGTGCAGTTCTGGCACTCCCGGTAATACTTGTGGCCTGAGCCGCATACGATGAGCTGATGATCACACTCCTGGTTCTGGGCGTACATCTGCTGTCCCATCGGGTGGTTTTCGCAGAAGTCACAGACTGCTCCGTCTGCCTTCTCCTGAAGCTTCTGCCGCTTGGTCTTCTTGCTGTCATCTTTGCCGGCACGAGTACGCTTTACGCCGCGTGCGGGCTGGGCTGTCGCTTTGCCTTTTCCTTTAGAAGCCGGAGCGTTACTCGTGCCGCCCTGTGTGTTGACGCCCTGGGTACCATCACCTTGGGTATTGCTACCCTGGACATTGCCGCCTGGGTTGTCGTCGCCCTGAGTGTTGCCATCCAAAGGGTTTCCCATTGGAAAAACTCCAGCGAGTAAGTCGGAGCGGCTGGGCACTGGGTCGTAGTTGGGACCGGCACCCAAGGTGGGGGCCGGAACGGGACCGGGGCCGAGTCCGGAGCCCGGAGCGGGGGCCTTGAAAGGAGTAGAGTCCGGGACCCAAGCAGAAGCAGAAGAAGGTTCAGAAGGTGAACCAAGATCAGGGTATGGGCTAGAACTGGGATATGGACTAGGATCAGGATATGGGCTAGAACTGGAATATGGGCTTGGATCAGGATATGGGCTAGGATCGGGGTATGAGGCAGGATTAGGATCAGGATATGAGGCAGGATCAGGATCAGGATATGAGGCAGGATCAGGGTATGAGCCAAGATCAAAGACTGAAGATTCATTCGGATCCGATACAGGCACAGCCTGCGCTGGACTCTTGGCACCTCGAAGCTTGGGGAGCGGGTGTCTAGCCAGAGAATGCCGTGTCACAGAACGACGCCGAGGTCGAAACTTGCCGTTGACAAGAATCTTTCCATCCTGAGACTTGGGTTTATCCGCCGACCAGGTGTGCTGGGAATCCATCTCGAATGGATCGAATACAGGAATGCTTGACAACAAAAAAGATCGAGTGTACTTGGTAGTAAGTCTAACAGGTTACCACGTTCAAGTTGAGGTGAGAGAGTGTCGAGTTGGATCGCCCAAGACTTGAAGAACGGCGTCGGTCAACATGAGCAGACGATGCCGTTTTAACTTCATTGTGCTCCTCGAGTCCAGATCTCATCATCCATCCCCGCAAGGACCATGCTCTTTGTTGCTTGATCAGTTGCGCCTCGACCAACAGAACCTCTCTTTGTTCCAATGAGGCATTACGAACCATACCGAGTCCCGAGCTCTCCCTGCTCATGAGAGCCGCATTTAGAACTTGGTTTCTTTCTTGTCAAAACGTGGCTGTTCTTTCGAGCCAACATCCACCAACCGACTTTTGTCAAAGAGGCCTTTGGGTGTGAACACCACCCGCCCCCCTGGATATAGCTATTCAGTCCCTCATCAGATCAATGAGACCGGCACACCTGAGTGTAATATCTCTTGTTCCTCGGGGGTAATGACAATGTCTATAGGTAGTCTAGACATTGTGACTATAGACTGCAGCAGGATCAGCTATCGTCTGAATCTGAAAGCATATCCATAACAACACTTGACCTTCTAAAGCCCGTCCAGGCCTGCCGTCGTGTTGGTCATTGTCCTTTCTTTGTTTCAACTTTTGTCCTCTTGCTTCTTACATCTACACTTATTCTTCACATCTCCCAACGCTGTTGTTCTCCCCTCTTGTTGGCCATCAGGGAATCAGTATCTCCACAAGCGCCCTAACCATCAATGCTCGATTCTGTTCCGAGCTGATATCGCTATGCCTTCCTTGAATTCCATCCCAATTCTCCACTAAAACGCTCAACTATCCTTGATAATCCCAGCATACATACATGTCTATCCCACCAGTCGTCTCCATCTCCTAGCAACCCTTTCTTCTGATTGACACGGCGAGACGTCATCTATATAGACAATAAAATCAGCCGTTCGTGTCAGGCTGTCGCCCATACACGCTTGCTCCTCCCATTATCTCAGTAACCCGTTCTCTATCCCGAGAACTGGAAACGGGTAGCCTCAAGCTGGCCAAGACCGTCTCGAGGCGCCACGTTGCGCCGCCTGTACGTGTTGGTGAAGTCCTGGAGGACAGCACGTACGTTCCTCATTGCGCTCGGGTCTCCCGATTCAAGCTTCTCCTTGATCTTGACCATGAGACGGTTCGCTTCGGCCGGTGACACTGTACCCTCGGGCAGCAGCTGTATTGTGTGAGAAACCCACTGATGGGTCTCGAGCGGGAGTAACTCGAAGAGAGCCAGTAAAACACCACTGCCATCCGCAAAGCAGTCACGGGGGAAAGTAATCATCATGCCCGCCATGACCTGCTTCACCAAGTTCTCTCCGTGGCTTAGCAAGAGGTTCTTGACGATGGCCTTGATCTCAGCCGCCGCAGCCTGGGGAAGCCCGTCGCTGTTGGCAGGATTGTTACCTCCGTAGGAGAGCAAATCCCGCAGGAAATGCAGCGTTGAAGAGAGGGGATCCCGCTGCTCCAATGTGAGAGCGTAAACAGCTGCCTCAAAGATGGACCTCAGCAAGTGAGAGGGGATGATCTTCTGAGGGTAGTAAAGCAGCGCGTCAATCAACAGGCGGAAGAAATCGTCAATGACATCAGGGAGCTCCTTGGGTTGAAGCTCCGTCATGACTCGCAGGAACGTCGTCGTCTGAGCCTCGAAAAAGGTGTAGATGTTCTCCGTAGTCGCCTGATCCACGTGCTCTCGTGCCTCGGAAAACTCACGCAGGATTGCCGACGTGACCCATAAGAAGCAGCCTTCCCTTGAGTTGTTAAACCCGCCTGCCAACTTGTTTGCCATTTCGGGAAGCAAAGGTGCCATTCCGGTACGGTAAGAGATCACCATGTTTCGCCAGCATCTGCAGACACGTTCACAGATAGGCGTAAAGCTGAGGAAGTTCTCTAAAACGGTCGAGAGAATAGGGAACACTTCCTGCCAGTACTTGACAGCAGGATTCTCCTGCCCAGGGCTGATAAGAGGCACCACGCACTGAGTAAAGATGGTGATGAGCTGCAGATGGTCTATACAATGGTTAGTTGGCCAGACTTAAATGATACCGCGAAAAAGACTCACCTGCGAGTGCCAATTTTCCATCTTCATCAGTAGCATTGTTGGCCTTGGTCATCAGACGCTGAATCAAGGGATCGCAGTATGTCTTGAGCAGGCGGTAAACCTCTTCCGTAGGCTGGCAAGCAACCACGTTGGCCACGCCCTCTGTAATCTCCTCCTTGCTTAGGTCTGGTAGCTTGTCCAACACCGAGTCATAGAATGTCTGGAGCTGAAGCACTTGGCCGCTCAGGAGATGCTTGCAGTCAGTGCAGAAGAACTTGATGGACAGAGCAGCCGCGCGGATAATCTCTTTCGAGTCCGACTGGAAGGATGTGACAATGTAGTTGAACTGGGGCTCAAGATATTCAGGATGCGCCGCTGTCCACTCAGTGTAGCGCCCCAGAACCATAATGGTGGCGAACCGAAGCTTCTCGTGGCTCGGGATTTGCACGAGTAAAGGCATAAGTTGGGGCAGCACAATATTCTCGTCCTTGTCAACCATCCGGCCCAGGGCACGCATTGCGAATAATGGCGCCTCCAGTTCCTGCCAGTTAGGCACGGAGGTGTCCGTAACCTGGCTGGCATACTTTGACATCCATACTTGGATGGAATGCAGCACCTTGGTCAGGCAGTCCGTGACACCCATGACCTCACAGCAATCCTTGAGCGTGTCGCCCATCTGGTGTCGGAACTCTCTGAACTTCTCTTCCTGTTCACGATCCCCGTCAAACAAGTCTGTTTCGTTGCCCGAGTCCGGCTTGGGATACTCAAGATCTTTGAGGAGGATATCCACTAGCTTTGAGTAAACATCGACCAGCTCTAGGCGACCTTGGATGTAGATATCCAACACGAGATACAACTTGAGCTCGTACCAGAAACTGAAGGTGTGTTCAATCACATCTCGCTCCGTATCCCTCACGGCACATTCCAGAACGGCGTCAACGAGAGGACGGAAGTGGCCGGGCTGCCTAGCGATACCAACAACCCAACTCTCTGCCGCCGTGGCAAAGACTTTGGTCAAAGCCTTGAGAGCTTCAGTGTCCTCCTCCTCTGCAGCCTTAGCCACTTGAGGCTTGATCGAAATGATCCTTGGGAACAAAAGCTCGATGACTTGTTGGCTCTCATCCACATCACTGGTTTCTCGAAGCATAGTGCAAAGGCATTCAGAAGCCTCCTGGCTGCATTGATCGCTCGTAATGCCGTTGAAGATGATGTCCAAAAGCGGTGACTTGACGACGTTCTCGACCGGAACCTCGCGAAGCCAGGAGGTGATGCACTCCATTAACTGAGGGTTTTGCGCGGCATGAGCTATAGCTAGGGTTAGCTTGTTATGGGAAAATTGAAAATCGACTGACTTACGAGATGACTGGGAGTAGTTGATGAGGAGTTGAACAACTTGGTCCTTGTTGTCGGCCAACAAAGCTTGCGTTCGTGCCGCAAGATCTTCTTCCTAATTCCAAACAATTAGACTTGAACTCGTGCCGTCGTTAACCGGATGGGAGGATCTCGAAAGGGGCGGGTTCCGGTTTATCGTTGCGCGATCCACATACAGACAAGGTGATCTTTCGACCCTCTGTGACTTCTTCGGGGAGTACCCTCAGGAAATCCAGAATGCAGGCGTGGCTCTCGGGACTGTCGCTAAGTGACTGGACAACAGACGCCAAGACATCGTCCCAATCCTTCATTTGAATCGCTAGGATGGCCAGACAGACGCAAAGCTGGACACGGATGGGCTTGGGCCCGGGGGCGAAGCGCTTCAGAAGCAGGAGAATCTGGCTTCGAAGCGCAGGGAGTTCGCTAACAGGGACCTGGGTAGAGAGATCGTATGTGATCTACGGAATGTTAATCAAGATCCGCCATGACAACGATCGTGGGGCTATCACCTTTCCACGGAGAGTGATGGCTGCAAACAGGGTTGCTTCTGGTTCGGCGGCCTCTGCCTGCAGAATCCCTATTATAGTGGCCCACGAATCCTTCTATACCTTCAAGTCAGCATACTGAAATCATTTCTTCACATGGTATGAATGACCTACCGATTTTTGAAATCTCTCCAAGTACTCATGGGCGTGCTTCTTTGCCTCTTGCTCTCCGCTCCTCATGGTCATGACAGCAGCCAGCACATCTGGCGGCGCGAAGGCCTCTTGAGCTCCGTTCGTAGCCATGATATATTGTGCGGTAGGCAAATGGCGGAAAAAGCGCACTTGGAAGAGGATGAACAAGCTGCGCGCGATCGAAGCTGGGAGTTGCGGCGCATGCAACGGTGGCTCGTTGCTGGGTTGGGGGGTTGTTTAGTTTCGGAAGAGAGCTTCGGTGCTGGAGTCTTGTTAATGAGGCCGATCGACGATGGCCTCCCGGGAAGCGAAGCAGGAAGGATGATGTAAGGGCCAAAAGGACTGAGGAAGTCGAAGACGCAAGACGCAAGAAGCATGCGATTCTATGATCAGGTTGAGAGTGGGATACACTCAGAAGCAAAACACACAAAGCCCACCTCCCGACTACGGGACGTTGCTACCTAGTGGAGAGAGCCTTGGCGGGGCAATTTGCCTGGCTTTGATCCGAGCTGGTTTTTCCGAACCGCCTCACGAGCGTCATTAATCAAGGGTCCAGGCAGGCAAGCATGGATAAGGTAACCACATGAGCTAGATTCGTACATCTTTATAGTCTTACACCTAACTACTATTTACGAGAAAGACACGGAATTGGGTGCTTTCATTATCAAACTCAAAGGAGAAATACGTTTGTGTCGAATTTTCCCGCAAAGTATGACAAACCCCCGCGCTGGAAGCAACAATTAGCCTCATCAATACGTGGTATCCACAGCCTTGGGTTCAGTCATGTCCTTTATTCTGCCTTCAAGTCTGTCATGAAATATCGGGCTCACTGGGAGCTATCTTGACCTCGCCACTACCTAGAATAAGACCATTCAGTCTACGGTCGTGAGTATCAGTAGGAACTCGTAGCTCCGACGACGCAGGGACCATTTGTTCCGTAAGGGCCAGCCCATACAGAAGCAGTGGCCTCTCCTGAGCAAAGCCCTTTGTTTCGAGCTTAGCCACGTATCTGTTGATAAAGAAGTCATAGAAGCCCTTGCCGTGACCAAGCCGCCTTATGGACCCGCCATCATCAAAGTCAAAGGCAACACCGGGCACCACCATGAAGTCCAAGATAGCCTGCTCAGAGTGCTGGGCATCTGGACCACCTAGGATGCGCCGCCGTTGATGAACGGTAGCCGGATCCACGCTTGGGATCCCCCAGCGGTCCAGCATGAGGCCCTCGTAGTCTTGTATGCTCTCCAGATGTACCATGTCCATTACCCTGGCTGGCGAGTCGAGCGTCTGAAGAGGTGACTTGTGGAGGTAGGGCACAAAGACCTGCTTGCCAGCAGCCAGCGCGTGACGCACGATGGCATCCGTCTGGACCTCGGCCGCAGGCATAGCAAGGTAGATGCTGATGCGGTTCGCATCCTGGTAAGGTTGAAACTCTTTGAGGGCTTCGAAAATACGGCGACCTGCGCAATCGGCGTTAGGTGACGGGTGCTACGAGCAGATGCATGGCGAGATAGTGACCGTCATACTCTGGGTAGTGATGGAATCCTGGGTAACACTAGAAAGCTTCTGCTTCATGAGACTCCTCAGCTGCTGCTTAGCAGCGGACAAGGGTGACGCCATAGCGAGGCTGACTCTTGGGGCCAAGGAGGCTGAAGGCGGCTGAAGCTGAGATGGTGGATTGATACAGGTTCTTGTTGGTGAGGAAGGGATTTTGGTAACTGCTCACTGGGAGGACACGCTAAGAAACAAAGGCTACCGGCATAGCAGGCTTTAGTGGGTGGGCTTGGCGACAGACAGATGGAGCTGATTGCCCTGATAGCTGCCAAACAAGCTCTCTGGCGTCATCATGTGAACCCTGTGAAATGGCACCGTTTGATAGCGCCGACAACGGTGAGGCCTAACTCCAAGAGAGAAGAATTGGCACGAAAAGGCCTAACTTGACTTAGGATAGTTACTTGCATCGACAAACGGCGCGTGATGGGAAACTGAAAGTGAACCTGGAAATTTGAATCACAGAGAGGGTTCGGGGGTTGTCGCCCTCGCACTCACCGGACCCGACGGGATACGTACCTAGGTAGTTAACTACCTTACCTAGTAAATCCGTTTCGGTGAGTTGGACGATACATTTCCGACCCGGACGACTTGGCGTGGTAAGAGATGCCGCATGTAATAACTTATGTACGCACTTTCGTGGCTAGGAGAAGATGTCTCGACGACTCCGAGCTCCGTGAGCCCTGGTCTAGGTCCCCACTGAAATGTGTCTCGCATCAACCATGTCCTGAATGGTTGATGAGGTCCAGTCCTGGCCGAGGCCGTGGGTTTCGAAACAGCGTAGCGAATGTCCAGCGATTTGAAATGGCAGAGCTCCTATTGCTCCGTGGCAGGAGATGAAAATAATCATGCGCCATGTCTCAGGGCGCCAGCAGGGGGACTTCGTCCGCAGCTGCTGCATGGAATTGGATCTCCAATTTGAAAAGTTGGCACTTGCTGGACATGGATAGCTGCAGCCAACGTGGGGGCTGGCCATGAGCCGGATGTCTTGACTGAGCTTGGATATCCCCATTTCTTGAATCCGAGAGTTTGGGCGAGGTTGGCGGGAGGAATGGCATGGATGCTGCAAGCTTGGAGAGCCAACCACGGACGATTGGATGGCGGGTTTAGATCCGTTCAGATCTGAAGAGTGCGGTGTAACCGTAGGAGAGCTAGGAACGACAGTAACAGGACCTGCATCGAGACTGAGCATGCAGACTCCAGTCCAGATGTGGCCGCAGAGAAGGCCGGCGGACTACAACAGGCCCCCTCTGCGTTATCTAATCAAATCCATCAGCAAAGGCAACGTTTTGAACGTTACGGCATCGCAGCGTCGCCCGCTCCTCCGAGAGGTATATATCCCAGGGTCGGGGCGGAACCAAGGGTCTGGCTAATATCTGGCCCGCTGTAGCCAGCCGAGGCGCTCAGTGCGTTTGAGATGGACATGGATTGAGAAATGGGGAAGAGTGACGGAGTATGTAACTTATCTCTTAACTTCACTTCGCTATATTCACCCTCGACCCCACTTATTAACTAATCACTCGTGTTTGTTCTCTGCTCTAACCCTCACTATTAACTCCACTCCATCATCAATACATCCTCTCCCGTAAATGCCCTTCTTACATTCCCTCTCAACAAATGTTCGCAAAAGAAGCCCGTGAATCGCGCTACAGCCGTATAAAATTCCGGAATATACCCACCGAATGAGCGCGCTCGCCTCCTTTCGTGGAATACCCGGGGCGCGTAGAAGTGGCCTGCTCAAATTCGCAGTTCACCTGGAGTCTGGGACGACCTTGCAGTTCATCTGGAGGTCACAGGTCGCCTGGCAGCGAAGCCGGCTTCTTCTTGTAATATTATTCGTTACATACCTCGAGACGATGATCCTCTCAGGGGTTGGTGCAATGGCGGCAGCCTCCCGCAAGCTAAGACAGCAGCAAATCACCGATCGCGTCTCGTGTTTTGAGGATTTGTAATTGGATGTCCCGGACTCGGCTACACCCCACGCCGCAGGTGTTGTGGCTCGTCATTCCTATTCCTGGATTCCATGCAATACCTCTCAATCACCTCCAACAAGCGCCTATTGACAAGTCATTCCACGCTCCTACAAGACGCGACGACCAAGAGTTATTGAACGCTCTGTACGTATCATTATTGGCCCTTGCCCTTGTCCCTGCTCTGCCATCCCTCCCAGATCCCCAGCGTCTGCCGGCCCGCATGCTCTCACGGTCACACAACATAGCATAGCATGAGCATTAGTTAAGCTTGTCTCACTCTTTTAGGCCTCAAAGGTCACTCGCATGCCCCGTGAGTCATCAGCTGTAACCTATTGCGCAGACACTGGCATTTCCAAAAGAGGCGTGTCCAATAGGCTCATTGACGTTGTCTCCGTCATCCGTCACCGTCTACATGCTTGGTTCTGATCCTGGTCAACACACCACTCAGCGTCCTCGACTCCCTGCGTGTAGCGGACAGGGCTGCTAGGGCCTTCAAGGGTCATCAGAGGCTACCGCGGCTTAGGTACAGGCTCTAGTTACCCACGGAGCAGCATTTGTCGCTGCTCGATTCGCTCCCGCATGCCGCAGCCTTGTTTTTACCTGTTGTCCTACGTACGTAACGACAAGCTGGGCTCAAGTGGACCTGAACCGGGACCCCATCCCACGCCGCCCGTCATTCATGGTTGAATCACTGACATGCTGCAGGGCCTTGTACAGATACGATCCGTACTTCACTCACGCTCACAAGCGCTCTCGACAAGCACTAGCCTCGTGCACTCCTTAGCTGGCCTTCTATCCCCGATCTGAGGGCGCCATCGCAAGCCCCACGACTCCCACTCCCGCCCCGCCATGGGCCGGCACACCTCCTCGACAAGAAGCACCAACAGTCGCCAATCCTCATCGTCGTCCTCCAAGGCCCAGGGCAGGGTTGATGACTCCCTTCTGCAGCAGGACGTTGCTCTCCAGCCCCTAACCTCCACGTCTTCCTCCACTGCCCGGTCCACTGTCTCACTCTCACACGCCTGTGCCCCTAGCCCGCCCGATCCGACCCCGAATCAAGGCCATGTGTTGCCGTACCAGGCTCCGGCCGCTGGCAATTCACATCTATTAACTACCGTTGCTGCCCCGACCGCAGCCGCAGCCGCTCCCTCCCCCGTATCTATATTCGACCATCATGCTGGGCTGCCGTCGCTCGGTTCAGTTCCTCTTGACGCTGCTGTCGTTCCTGCCATAGAGCCGTCCATCACCGTTGCCGCCGCAGACGTACACGCTGACGAGATCGACAACGCCCTAGATGCGACTGATCTCACCTCTCCTGCTCCTCAACCCATCGAGGGCACTCTAGATATGGCCTCCAAGAAGACGCCTTTCTTGCGCACGGCTGCCTCTCGGCCGGACGCCGCTCCTTACGGCTCCGTTTCGCTAACCCCTAGTCGAAATAACTCGCCCGCGGGCAGTGATCGTTGGGACCCGGACGCCCACCAACTTCGTCATGTTCCCGATACAATACGAAGCGACACATCGCGTCGCTCGATGCTGACCAAAAAGTCTTCGTCAAGATTATCCGAAGAGATCGATGGCGCTGTTCTCGTATCAGGTCTTGAGGGCCGTTTTGGGGTTGCTGAACCTACGCATACTGGCGTTCTCGAAGGAAGTATGAAGGATAGCGTATCTGAGGATGGCGCATCACTTGACGATGCTTCCACGACTGCCTCCGACACCGAATATGAGGAAAACTCGCCTCACGAGGCTGTTCGCGCTTCCGTTCCGCCCACCGACGACTTTACCCTTTCTGTCAACACCCCTCGGATGTGGTGTCTCTCGGTTATCTTCTCCATCCTCGGATCCTCCACCAATCTATTCTTCTCATTGAGATATCCCAGTGTCGCCATCACTCCAGTTATTGCCTTACTTCTCGTCCATCCCCTCGGTCATCTCTGGGATTTCATTCTAAAACGCTCACACGACCCGGAAGAAGAGTTTGTGGATGGTGTTCGCACGCCGTCCATCTCAGAAGATCCGCAGATCCCTCATAAGACGAAAAAGCTCACAGCTTGGCGACGATGGTTAGCCCAGGGTCGTTGGAACGAAAAGGAGCATACCTGTGTCTATGTTAGCAGTAATGTCGCCTTTGGTTTTGCCTTTGCGACCGACGTTATCGTGGAGCAGACCCAGTTCTACAACCAGGAGGCTCCGATCGCTTATCAGCTGCTTCTCACCATTTCCACGCAGATACTAGGGTATGGCTTCGCCGGTATAACACGCCGGTTTCTCGTGCGACCGAGTGGCATGATCTGGCCGGGTACACTCATGTCGGCAGCCATGTTTTCAACTCTACACAAGCAAGAGAATAAGCCTGCTGGGAGCTGGACGATTAGCAGGTGGAAATTCTTTTATATAGTCTGGACTGTGTCCTTTCTGTTCTACTTTCTCCCAGGCCTGCTCATACCCGCCTTAAGCTACTTCAACGTGATCACTTGGTTCGCTCCCAAGAACGTTGTCGTTGCGAACCTCTTTGGCGTTTCTTCAGGTCTTGGTCTTTTCCCACTGACCTTTGACTGGGCGCAGGTCACTTATGTTGGCTCACCTTTGCTGGTCCCTTTCTGGGCTGCCATGAACGTCATCGGGGGTCTGACAGTGGTTATGTGGATTATTGCCCCGATTCTCTATTACAGCAACGTCCTCTTCTCCTCGTATATGCCTATCTTATCGGCCGCCGTCTTTGACAACAAAGGAAAGGTGTACGACGTGAGCAAGATCCTCACCCCCGATTTCCTCTTCAACCGAGAAGCCTACCAGAATTACAGCAGGGTCTTCCTACCCATCACTTACGTGCTCAGCTACGGCGTTCAGTTTGCCGGGTTGGCGGCTCTTTTGACACATACTGCTTGTTGGCATGGTCAAGATATCTGGCAGTCATGGAAGCGAGCCTTGGCAGAGGCTCGCGAGGACGGGAAACCGGCGTATCAGCCTATATCCGACTCCCCAGGAGAAGCACCCCCATCCCGGCAATCGACCGACGATAGTTCAAGGCGGATGTCAACGTCCAACTCTAACATCGATGGACTGATTAGCCGTGAGGATATACACAGCAAGCTCATGAAGAGGTACAAGGATGCTCCATTAAGTTGGTACTTGATTACCTTCCTTTCCATGACCGCTATTGGTATATTTGTGGTCGAGTAGTAAGTTCTGTCTGAATGGATGCCATGAAGCCTCTTGATCGCTGACCATATCAGTTATCCTGTCCATTTACCCTGGTATGGACTCCTCCTTGCGCTCGGAATCGGTGCTCTATTCTTCATCCCCAACGGCATCATCATGGCTGTTACGAACCAACATAGCAGTATCTACCTCATCTGCCAGCTCATATGTGGTGTGGTTTTCCCAGGGCGTCCTATCGCGAACATGGTATTCGTCACGTACGGCTACATCTCATCAGCCCAGGGCATCAAGTTTGCCTCTGATCTCAAGCTTGGCCACTACATGAAGATCCCGCCTCGCATCCTCTTCTCCGTCCAGATCGTCGCAACGGTCGTCTCCTCCCTGACTCAGATTGGCGTCCTCAACTGGATGTTTACCAACGTCAAGGGCCTCTGCACCTCGGAAGCCATCAATGGCTTCACCTGCCCCATTGCCCGGGTACACTTCAACGGTTCTATCCTCTGGGGTGTAGTCGGTCCCAGCGAATTCTTTGGACCCAATGCCATCTACCGCTCCCTAGTCTGGTTCTTCCCCCTAGGCGCTCTTCTCCCTATTCCCCTATGGCTCTACTGCCGCAAGCACCGCAGCATTCTCCGCAAAGTCAATCTTCCCGTGATATTTGGCGCCATGTCCTGGATCCCCCCAGCAACAGGCCTCAACTTTTCCGTCTGGGTTGTAGTCTGCTACGTCTTCAACTACCTGATCAAAAACCGTCATAATGCCTGGTGGAGTAAATACACCATGACCCTCAGCGCCGCTCTCGACTCTGGCCTTGCATTTGGCATTGTAGTCGTCTTCTTTGGCTTCATCTACCCTGGCTGGACCAAGAACTTGAAGTGGTGGGGCACAGAGGTGTACAAGCAGGGCTGCGACTGGCAAGCCTGCTCGTACAAGACTGTCCCAGATGGTCAACACTTTGGCCCTGAGACGTGGTAATACAATCAGAATGGATTGTCCTGTGTCTCGAAATTCCGGATTGTATGGTCAGCGACTATTGTCTTTAAGCTTTGGAAAGCGTGCATGCATATAGAACAGTTGAATATTCGGATATTGTGTTATGTAATAGACTTTGCATATATATCGTTAACTGGTTATTGGATATAGGTTTTTAGCATGAAGCGGGATATCGGCTGGGTAGGTTAGATAACATTGGCATGACTAGCATAGCAGCAACATCGCATTACACTGGAGAATGCAACAAATGTAAGCCGGGTTCTCCGTCTATCAATTGCGTAATTCCACACCGTCCCCCCCTTCTTTGTTGCGCTTACGGCAGATTACCATAGTATACAGTGTAATTAGGTCTGACCTATGACCTGCCCCATCCTGGACCGACACCAAAGCTCCAAAGAAGTCCAGCCCATCTATTTCTCGTCTTGCCATTCAGGGTTCTATAGACAAGTCAGCATGTATTCGCTAGTAAAGCGGGAAGACTAAAAACGTACCTTTCGTAGAATCACCAAGCCCTCGAGGGTGCTGTTGAGGCTGATGTACTCCTCGTCCTCGAGCTCTGCACGCTCACCGTATCCAAGCACAACAGGGGTGCTCTGAGTCTGCCAGCCGGTGATAGTCTTGGGCCGGCCAGCCTGACCGACAACATCGACGGCCTGACCAACGCGAACGTTGACCTTGAGCGGTTGAAGCTTCTCGTCCAGAGTGACAAGGAATCGGGGGTGCATGGCGGTGACGAGGAAGTAAAGGAGGTAGTGGGACTGCCCAGTGATGAACTCCTTGGGCTCGATCATAGCAACGAGAGTCGCGAGGAGGCCAGCGGCCGAGACACGGGATAGAACTTGACGGTCTGTGTGGAAGGGGCTGATGGTGAGAGTGCCCTTGCCCATATGGAGCAGGCCTTGGGCGATGCGAACCATAAAGAGAGCGTCTTGGTCGCGGTGGTAGTAGCTGGCGAGTTGTCGTAGCAGCTGGGCTAGTCGAGCGTTGTTGGTGCCGGCACCTAGAAGGCCCATGGCGAAGATGGCGTTGATGGCAACCTCAGGGTCGTTGTCGTGGCTGTATCTCGAAAGAGTATCGTAAACCTTCATCTGGGGGTTGCTAGGACTGATAAGGCCCATGGCAAGGGGGACAGCCTTTCGGATATTAGGCTCGCCATAGTGCATCAGGTGGCCGAACTGCCGCAGCACCATCTCCTGGCCGATATCCTCACCCATAGAAACAAGTGCAATACCGAGTACTGCATAGGCCTGCAGAAGCTCGTCGCCCTTCTTCTCGTCAGACTCCTCTTGGTGCTCGTTGCAGATATGTAGGAGTTCCTGGATCTTGAGAACAGCACCAGTCCCTGCCCAAGCGCAGATCTCAGCCATCACAGCTGTGGCCTTTGCCATCGGGTGCTCGATAGCCTTTAGTGTCTCGAGAATGACGTCGACCTCTTCCTGTCGGCCGAAGAATAGGAGGCCAAGGCCGAGAGCCAAGAAGCGTGTCCACTTGTCAGTCAATTGGTCCTTTCGGTCATCGTCCATCAGTGTGGTGACAATTGCCTCACTGATTTCGGGATGAGAAGAGCCGGTAAAGATGAGACCACAAGACAGCGCAGCCATAGCTGAGATCTGCATGTCCTGGCTGGAGTCGGAAATGGTGGGCAGAAGCGACTCGAGGACTTCCTCGTTGTTAGATCCAGCATATGCCAGGCCAAGACCCATGATACAAGCAGTTCGGACAAGGGGGTCAGGGTGGTGCAGCTTGTCAGCATCGCCGAGGAGGGCCAGAGCAGGGTCAGCTTCTATCTTGACTCCCGAGTTCATGATGCCGATGGCGAGCATAGCACCAGCTGAAATCTCAGTCTCGGATGAGTAAGTGTACCTGTCGATCTTATCGAGACCGCTCTCAATGTCCCACATCAGCAGCGTTCCCAAAGAGGCTACAGTTGACATCATGCCGTCGGCTTTGGTCTTCCAGACCCAGGTCTCCTTCTCGCCATCCACCAGCATCATCTTATCGTTACCGAAGCCGGCATTGACAAAGGCATTGACAAATGCCGCCGCCAAGTTGTGTCGGGCAGAGTCCAGGTTAGTCATGCCCGCAACTCGACTGCTCTCAAGATGGCTCTTGTAGATGTCCTCAGTGGTCTTGGGCTCTAGGATGTTCAGCTCCTTACCCAGGGACTTGAAGTGGTCCGCCAACTTAAGGTTGGAAAGGCTATCCGAAATCTCTTGGTCGTCCTCAGAGTGCTCAGAATTGTCGAGAGCTATCCTTTGGCGACCAATCAGGAATGCAAGCTGCTTCTTGAGAGCAGGATCCTCGGCCTTGTCAAAGTCGGCCCTAATAAGGTCGATGTCGTGAAGCCGGATGGCAAGAACCATTGCCTGCGCGAACTGCTTGTACTCCATATAGATGTCATGCGCGGTCTTGAGGAAAGTCTCGTTGTCGGGATAAGTGAGGAGGTTGACCATGCTGACCATGTAGAGACAGACTCGCGCGTAGGTATCCTGGTCCACGAACTTTGGGATCTCTTCAATTATCTCTAGCTCGCTCATGAGATCCACGGCATCGGCCTCTGCGTTGCTCTTGACGAAGAGGGGAACAAGGATCAAGGCTAGATCGATCAGGTCCTTTGTCGGTTCATCGTTCGTGATCCGCTTGCCGTACACCTCTCCAATCTCCAGCGCCAAGTGCCTGACATACTCGTGGCCCCACGAGCTAATATCAGATGTGGGCGCTAGAAGTCGAAATTTGAGAGTGTCTTGTCGATCCTCGTCGGAGAAGGTCATGCCAATAACGGAGAGAACATCCGCCAACGACGTCTTGTCGTCACTGGAGGGCCAATCGTCGTAGAGTTTCGTCAGGGTCTCGTAGTGTGGTCGTAGGAACTTCAGAGGCTTCGGCACTGCTGTCATGGATGACGTCGACGTCTTTATCGATGTCTTCATTGCTTCGAGGGCGGATTTGTAGAGTGACGAGTCTGACTCCTACATTGTGTTAGAACACAGCTCCAGCAGGCATTTTTTTTACCATTTTCATGGTCACTCACGGTCAGGCGCTCAACAATCATGTCGAGCTCATTCTTGAGTTGCTGGTCCTCTTCGCTGAGCTCCTCCTCAGCGGCTAGAACATTGGTCAGCACCATATCGCATCGCAAACGCACCAGGGTCTCGTACTCTCAACTTTGTCGTCCTCCTTCTTGCCATTTGCCTGGGGCTTGTCCTTCTTCGCGTCATCGACGGCCTTGCCCTTGCCCTTGTCTGCCGCCTTGGGCACTTCGCTGTCCTGAGCCATGTTGACGTCGACGGCTTAGACACCTGGTGGAGCTCCGAGCAGCAGGTTGAAAATGAAGAGTACTCGTCAAGTGATGTTTAGTGAGTGCCTGAGCTACGTTGGCAGAGATCGTCGAGTGCGGTGTCGAATTATCGATGAGCGTCGTCGTCGGTCGTGGTGGATGGAAGGTGATGGAGCCTCTTGGTTAAGCTCAAGGGTGCTATGCTGTAGGTAGCTCTGCTGGGTTACGCGAGGCGTTGCCGCCTGGTAAGAGGGTCCGCCCCAGCCTTGAGATCACGTGAAAGGCCCACTCCAGTCGTCAAGAAAAACACCATAGCATCAGATATCAATCGTTCTATACCCTCTAATGGCGATATTTCCGTATTGCTAGAAATGCATACAATATAAAAATCTCTAGAAATCTCTCGTTTGCTGTCTAATGTGGTTTTCTTCTAAATACCCAAATAGGCATTATCGGTTAACAACAGAGTATCCTAGAGAGAGAGACTGTGGCACTTGAACCAATGACGGCTCACATCTTCTTTTCTTATCGGTGATTCTTATCCGCGATAGCACAAAATTTATGACAACCCCACCATTGCGACAACTCGTAAAGAACAACCCCACGTCTGTGAACATTGACTCTTCTTTCTATCATTCTGAGAATCCAAAGTCTTCTTCTGATTACCTATTGATTAAAAGACGGCTACCCATCATGAAGTTAGATACGAGGGCCATGCGCCATCTCGCTTCCGAGGACTGGCGAGTCCTGACAGCAGTAAGTTGCCAACCCATCAGGGTCCCAGAAGTCATGATGCTCATCCAGAGACACAGGTCGAGACGGGAAGCAAGAACCATGAGCTCGTACCCACTACCCTCATTGAAAGGATCTCACGCCTTCGTGGCGGTGCCAGCGGCGTTCACAGGAGCATTTCCGCTCTCGCCAAAGTCGGCCTCATCGCCAAGGTCAAGGAGGCCAAATACGACGGTTACCGGCTCACCTATGGCGGTCTCGACTACCTCGCCCTACACACCCACGCTAAGCGAAAAGAGATCTACAGTGTTGGTGACCGAATTGGCGTCGGTAAAGAGAGCGATATCATGATTGTCGCCGACGACACGGGCACACAGCGAGTTCTCAAGATCCATCGACTCGGCCGAATATCCTTCCGAACAGTCAAGTCAAACCGAGACTACCTCAAGAACCGAGCATCTGCATCATGGATGTATCTCTCGAGGTTAGCAGCCATGAAAGAGTTTGCCTTCATGAAAGCTCTGCGCGAAGAAGGCTTTCCAGTCCCAGAACCATTCGCACAGTCCCGACATACTATCGTCATGTCGTTGATCGACGCCTTTCCACTCCGCCAGATCACCGAGGTTCCTGACCCAGCTTCTCTTTACTCCGAGCTCATCGGTCTTATCCTCCGACTTGCGAAACATGGCCTGATACATGGCGATTTCAACGAATTCAACATTCTCATCAAAGAGAATGTAACTAAGGGGGAGGATGGGCAAGAGATTATTACACTCGAACCTATCATCATTGACTTTCCTCAGATGGTTTCCATGGAGCATCAGAACGCGGAGATGTACTTTGATCGAGACGTAAACTGCATAAAGCGCTTTTTTGAGCGGCGTTTTCATTTCGTGGAGACGGAACCTGGTCCCTTCTTTAAGCATGCAAAGAAGGCCATGAGCAAAGGGGGGGTTACAAGACTCGATGCCACCGTGGAGGCTTCTGGTTTCACAAAAAGGATGTTGAAGGACCTAGAGGCTGCCATCAGGGAAAAGGCGGAGTCGAAGGGTCCAGAGAACACGGAAGACGATGAGGATGACGATGACGATGATGACGAGAGCGAGAGTGACGGACCAGAAGACGTTGCAGATAATGAAACTTCGGGTGGCCTCCTTAGCGACGACGTCAGGAACGAGAAAGAGGATGGATTGGAAGAGGGCATGTCCAAATTGACAGTTTAAACTATCCCATAGTCTAATGATACCCATGTCGAAACAGATTTTCTACAGCAATACCCATCTCTTTAGTCCACAACATTAAGTAAGGTGCTGCAAAGGTGATGGCGGAAGTGTAATTCGACATTATTAAGTTATTCCGTCCAGGTCCAAACCACCATTTGACTCTTGAGACATGGAAACCCTTGAATCTAAAAGTACAAAGGCTCATGAATTATAATCATGGCACGACTCCTCAAGTGTATCAGCTACCACAAACAGTAAGATGTTCCGCCTTTGTATAACCCATGTCTTGACATTTGAGCAAGAGGCTCCCAGAATCGTGGCTAGACGTTAAAAAAGAAAAAAAGAAAGTGCGCGATGCTGACGTTATTGGACCCAGCCATTGATATCCGGTTGAAAAACGTGAAGCTACTGGGCTTTTTAATTGGCGTCCTTGGCTTCATTGTTGTCCTTCTTGATATCTCGCTTGACGGACGGGGACGAGTCAAAGGAAGCGTGGGCAACAACCGTGTCGGCGTGAATCGTAATGTTTTCATCACATTCAGACGACGTGGGTGTGGTAACCGCTTCTTCCATGCTCGAACTCGCGGCCGTCCTACTCACCGGGTTAGAAAAAAGCTGCGAAACTGACTTGCCAGACCTGGTGTGTACCCGGAAAAGTGGCGCTGAGAAGCCGAGCGTTGGAGTTCGTTGCTTCCATCAGACACCGTTCCAGAAGAGCTCACTCCACTGGATTCAGGTCAGTATAAGTCAACAATGGAAAGGCATGACTCACTTTCGAGGAGCCGGTGCAACGGCACGTCGATACTGTGCCTGGTAAGGATAAATCGGAGCGCTCAAGCCAACAAGAGGGGTACCGTAGGCGCCGATATTGTACTCATTCGTGCGGAACTGCCGGCGCTCTGCAGTAACTCGCTTCAACTCCTTCTGAGCTGGAGTATCAGCGTAGCGGATGTTCATGAGAAGACCCTCTTCGCCAATACTGGCGCCGTGAAACGTGCGAATGACCTTGTCACAAACATCACGAGACTCGAAGCTATTAAGTGTCAGTAAGTAAGCATAGCACGATGTTTCGAATACTCACCGAGCGAAGCTAACACCGCGGCTGTTTCCCATGCTGTCGCGAAGGATCTTGCTGGACAAGATCGTGAAACCCAAAAAGATGGTTCCAAGTTCCTGCAGGAATCATCAGTGCAGTTCCTCGTCGTTGTTGATACCTCAAACTTACAACCTCAGTCAGGGCCTTGGGCAGGTTGGAGATGTACAGGTTCGTGGAATCCTCGTCGCCCTCCGCCTTGAGTCGAGAGTTGAAAGACTCCTTAACAAATGTTAGCCGGGTATTGTGGGCAAAACAGTGTACAGGAGGAATACTTACCCGAGCGAAGCCAACTTCGTAACCAAGATGGTGGAAACCTCGAATACACATCTCAGAGTCGGCAATGTTGAAGAACTTTGCGAAACCAAAACTGGAACCTATTAGCAACCCTGTTTCTGAGCTGAAAGGGGGCATATATACCCCTTGCAGGCACCCGTGCCTGTATCGATGATAGCCTTGGAGGTTTCGACAGCACCAAACCGTGCGGCGTAGTGGTACAAAAGTTCGTCGTCAGTGGTAGGGTGAAGTCCTCGGATATAGACGTTCCGGTTGCCTGGGATGCGGTTTTCGAGGCTCTGCTCAAGACTCTTCATCTGGCCTGCGGGCGTGAAGACAGCGGGAACAGCCTTGGGAACAGCCGGGTTCTTCTCCAAAAGCTCATCCAAGACGTGGTCAGGAACAGACGAGTGCTTTGACTTGGTCGACACCTCCGTATGAGAAGGCCCAAGTCCAAGCTGCTGTGGAGAAGGCGTAGTATACGCAGATCGGTCGAGGCTAGCAACTCGAGGGCCATTTTCACGCTGGGGAAAGTTCGAGTAGAAAGGGGTGGCCGGGGCAGACTCCGTAGTTGAGTAAGATCCGCGCCGGTTCTCGAGACCAGGAACTTCCGACTGGGTACGGTCGATGCGAGCATGGCCGGGGACTCGGCCAGGAGTGAATGGCCCAAGCTGGAAAGAAGGCATGCCCATGTAGTGTCCTCCGTAGCTGTTGTTGACTGGGTAGCTGCCATAGCCGGTCTCCTGGGCGTGGCCCATGGGGATAGTCTGTGAGCCTTGCATCGGGGCAAGAACAAAGTGGCCGTCAGAAGGGACCACGTAGGGGGAGGCCATGTGAAGGGGCGCAGGGTGGCCAGCCATGCCGATGCCACCAAGGGACATTCCTTGAAACTGATGCATGATACCGTTCGGGTCGTTGGATCCAGGGATAGCAAGATGAGACTGAGGCCGTCTCTCAGGCTGGCTCGATGAGTAAGATGCGCCGCTGTTGGGGTCCATGTTGGTCGTTGGATGTATAGATAAGACTTCGGATGCCTATGCACAAACGTTAGTCGAGCCGTGTGATACCCATGAGTCTGGTTGGAAGGTACTGCGAGACAACAGAAGCCTTCTTGAAGGTCACGAAAGGGACCGGAGCTAATTACGACAAAGGCTTTGGCCATGACAGACTAATCAGAGGATGGATGACAAGTCAGGTAGTGCTCACCTCACGAACAACAGATCAGCTGAAAGAGCGCAGTTCAAAATGGCAAACTGAAGTTGTAAAATCTGTCTGTGGTTTCATGCGGTCAGTCAAGCCAGCAAGTATAGGAGCACGTAGGTATGAGGGTGAAAGCGAATGTGGATGGAGGAGGTCCAGTAAATGAAGAACATTACAAGTTAGACCGGAAAGACAAGTTTTTACCCTTGCATTGCTGCTTCTATCTGGTTGATCTCGACAAACAATCTCGACCAAGAAGTAGATAGCAGAGGGTGATGAAAATTTGGAAACAGAAAGACAATTGAAAGGGCACTTACTTACCTTGCCTCTTGACGAAGTGCCAAGTACCTGTTGTGACAAGGCGGAATCGAGCCGGGGTGCCAACGATGACAAATTTCTGGGGTACCAAGACTCTGAGATGAAGCGAGAGTAAGTAAGATAGGACAAGCTATCGAGC
Organism: Fusarium staphyleae; assembly: GCA_017140175.1. NCBI lineage: Eukaryota > Fungi > Ascomycota > Sordariomycetes > Hypocreales > Nectriaceae > Fusarium > Fusarium staphyleae. The sequence goes on from JADDON010000105.1 coordinate 26,583, forward strand.
AAGATGGGGTACAGAAGAGATTGAAGAGGTGATGAAGGAAGGTGTTTGAAGAGAGAGGTGATGGACTCGAGGTGATGCTATGAAGTGGAAGAAGAGGAAGAAGAAGAGGAGAGGGGAGAGAGAAGATGGTCAAGATATGGGTGGAGAGAAAAAAGGCGAGGTGAGCACCTACCTTGGGAAAAGCACACAAAATGTGATGTTTGGAAAGAGGTATGCGGTGGTAAGGGGAAGTCTACTCGAACCAATACCAACTAAAGGCAAGAATGATGATTGTGATAAACAAAAGATGCTATGAATCGAAGCTCAACGATGATGCGAAGCGATGGCCAAGCAGGAATGATGAGAGGAGGAAGAGAGGAGGGACCGTTAGTCGAGGAGAAGGAGAAGTTCAAATACCTCGAGGTCTTTGCCGATTGCCGGGCCGTTGCACTGCCAGAGCCAGATAATGAAGAAAGATGATGCGGCTGGCAAGAGCTGTCAGGCAAGGAGAGACTGGAGAATTGACTGCCGAGGGTCAACAGCTGTCAATACCTACCTAGGTAGCGGCTAAGGACAGGGCAGCAGTGACAAACTCAAGCTAGATACGCTCCAGATGGTAGGAAAGCGGAGTCGCAGCGTCTTGCCCTTATAATTTCAGGTTCTGAGGGTTCATCAGGTGTTGTGTGTGTTCACAGACTGTCTGGATGAACTTGCTCCCTTTCCGATATGCAAAGGCACACCATCAATGGTTGATGTTGCGTAAGAACGATGTCTGTCCCGGGCAGATTGAACAATAGAAAAGGAAGTGACAATGCTTCAAAGCCAAGTACTTCTGACGACGTATATCTGATGATGTCAGAGAAGGTTATGAGCCGGCCTTATCGCGAATCTCGGGGCAGGTGTTGGTGCAGCGATGGAGTTGAATGACAACCTACTAACTAGTAGATAGTCAAGGGCTATTATGGAAGCAAATAGATGCAACCGCTAATAAAAAACCAGTATCGAGACCCCAGTCCTTGAGGTAGGCTAATGTTTTGGAGGACTTGTGTTTCTACATACCTAGGAAGGAGATACTTAGGTACTATAGTTAGTAGATGTGAGATTCTGCCGAGGTTCAAAGCGACTGCAATGCGCAGACACTCTTTGCTTGCTCCTTGCAGCGAATCAGCGACTGGAAGTAGACTTGCTGAAGGAAACAAAGACATCCAAAGGTACTCTAGAATGGTAAGAAGGGGCACGGAAAGCCGCTGTGAGGTTAAACCCAACGTCAGGAGATGAAACTGCCTTGGTGAAGGAGCTCAGTGGCGGGACGACACGGCTCTTATGGACGACAAGTATACCACCGCATGCTCAACTTACTTACCGAATACTCGGCGCATATATGGGCCAAATGTTACTTCTTCGACATATTTTCTGTCGACTATCCTCTCTTTCTCGGATGTCCATGCAGGCGATTTGTCTGCAATGCGAGGCTTCTCCACCAGACCGTTGTCTGCCTCTAAGTTAGTATATGCAGCATCCCGTGGGATTCATTTGTCGGATATATATGCTCTAATGTGTAGTAGTAGCTCCAATGGCGTTGATGACACGACTTTTGAGGCTGATGCGAAGCTGCGAGTCGAGTTCATCCCATGATTGCAAGCCACAAACACCACCTCAGACATGTGTGTCACTGCGATCCGGAGGTTCGCCAAGCTGCCCGTTGGGGTCTTGTTAAACACTCACAAACTGTTTACCATGATTGCTTTGCTGATCTAATGTACGTATCCCGAGAAGAACTTATTTTGCTTTTGGGGCTCCTTGACCTGAACCCGTCTGTCGATTGCTCCATGTGTGGTTGATAACCATGCTCATTGGTAAACCTACCTGCCCAAACGACCACTCATTAATTAGTATACAGCTAGGTAACCTATCTCATTAGCTACCCCGGTCATCCCTGATCGATCTATAGAATTTCTCCGCAGGGCAAAGGGTGTAGCAAGTCGTCTCTTTCTCGGTCATTCCGATGCTGAACAAACGGCACCCACAGCTGCCTCGTTATCATGTCATCGCAGCAAACATCGTAACAGGGGTTCAAAGTCCGAGCACGTTGACAAAAGCAACAAGGCATGCAGGACGGGATAGACGCAAGAAAAGAGGAAACATGGAAAATTTCATCAGAGGCATTGTTGTTGCTTCGAGAATCCTCGAAATAGGCTCGGCTTGCTCAAGGGAGTGAAGGGTATCAAGGTAGTAGAAAGAGGACGGCTGTGTTCGGTTTAAATTGAGGTCGTCTTGGAGTCTTTTCCCCACGATGATGGTTCTCCACTCAATTGAGCAGATTCAACCATAAGTACGGAGTAGTCTAACGTTATAATGTTGCAAATCTTCCACACGTGCTATTCAACAAGAGATACATGAATTACAATGCCATTGAAATCAGCACTGATCCAACTCTGAGCCTGATTTTTTACCCTACAAACCGACGTCGATAGTTAGACATTGGTCGGGAATAATTCGTCACAATTCTCATAAGACGGCGATCGTCCATGTCCCAAGAACCGGGTTACAAACGCTCCCTAGCAAGCGAAATGTAACTGAGATGGAGTGCATAAACCGACGTACAATTTGCCTGAAGAGGGGAGAAAACCATTGCAGTTGCATAACACAAGGACGCCATGCAAGATATACAGCTTACGGGCTAGGAAGCAAACATCAAGATTTGGTCCGCCGACATAGGGTAGATCTGAGGATATTTAGCCGCAATTTACGCTACATATCCAAATATCGATACATCCGTCCACATACATGCTGCAATAATCTCAACAGCACTCTCAACGGCACGCAACGATCCTTTCCGCCCGCTCCCAAGCCCGTGGCGCCAGCATCTCCCCGCATAGTGCACCCTGAATCAACCAATCTTCATGGATTGATAAAATAACTTAACTTATGATGCACTTTGACGAGCGAAACGACCCAGCTTCTGTTTGCCAGACCCTTGTCAAAATAGGAGTGAACAAGGTCACGATGATGAAGGGGTGAAAAGCATTCTCCCATGGTATACCTGGCCAGGCTGCAATTACACAAACTAACGTAGATGCCACAAACCATTTGCCCCAAATGTCCCGAGCTAACCCAACACCTTCTCTCTAACGTAAACTGCAAAACACTCGAGTCTAGTTCATGTACTCCGTACGCTCATCAAATATCACCTTGGTGGAGCAGAACGCCGGTCGTGAAACCTGACATGTAGTCGCCGTGGATTATCCCAAATGCAGCCGTTCCCACAACCCGATCGTTTTTCATGACCAGACATCCTCCTGTAAACCACCCAGTCAGTAAATGTTTGCTTTATGTGGTTCCAAGGAAGAGATCATTGGTGACGCCGGGGCAGCAAGCCTAGAGAGCCACCATATGTATTCATCATCACGTACCTGATATTGATTCGCCGCCCTCATGTTCTTGACAATCTCCTCACCCTTTGCTTCCGAGACCCCGCGTCCCTCGGCCAGGATCTGCGCCAAGACGGTATTGACCTCGCGCGCCATGTGTGCAGCGTCACCACAAACGTAAAAGTAGGCCTTCTGCGAAAGTAGCTCGCTGACCTCCTTGGATCGTTCCTTGAGACGGTGCTGAACATAGACCTTCTTGGAGCCCTGTCGCGAGAAGGCGGTAATGAGTTCAAACTTATCGCCAAGGGCCTTCTTGTACTCCTAAATAGCCAGTCAGAAATATTGATCGCCAAAGATAGACGGCGCGTTTCTACTTACATCCCACTCAGACTCATACATAAAATCTTCGGTAGGCTTTCGGCAGCCAAAGAACAGGAGTGTTCGGCCCACCTCGATGCCATCCTGAGCTTGCTTGGCGCGCTCTTGAACAAAAGCACGGAAAGGAGCGACACCAGTTCCGGGACCAATCATGATAACAGGCTTGCTAGGGTCCGAGGGCAGCTTGAAGTTGGAGTGGCGGACATGAACGGGGACGTGGATACCGTCATACTTGTTGCGGGGACCCATGATCTCGTAGCTCTGTCCAAACGGTTCCGGATTGGGGTCGCCGTTCTGCTTTTGCTTCAGCGCAAAGAGATAGTTGGTAGCGACGCCGCGGAAAGGATCGCCACGTCCAGGAATCATCTGAGACTCGACGACGGCAGTGATGGAAATCTTCTTGGGCTGAACCAGTGATGAGGACGAAATAGAGTAGTAACGGGGCTGGAGCTTGGTGAGACCCTCAATAAAGGCAGAGAAAGGAATCTTGGTCCATTTCTCGCCCTTGCTGACGGAAGCCAGGACGCGAGCAATGTTGTAGTAGTGAGGACCAGTCTTCTCGTGGAAGTAATCCTTGTCGTTGCCAAGTCGGTTCATCTCAGCCTTGACCTCATCATTGGGAGCGAAGGCAGCCAGAGTAGAGACGAATTGACGGGAAACAGGCGCGCAGATCTCAAGGTGGTATCGCAGAATAGCATCGTAAGTCGTGGGGTTGGGGAAAGGGACCTTGGCAGTAGGCTCCAAGGCCTTGACAATAATGACCTGGTGCTGCTTTCCAGAAAGATCGAGGATGTCAAGGAAGCGATCGACCTCGGCACCGGGATTGGTGGGCCAGACAGCAATGTGGTCTCCAGTCTCGTACCTGAGGTTAGAACCGCTGATGTCGACTTCCATGTGCAGACAGTTCCTGTCCTTGGCAGAAAAGATTTCGCGAGATTCAGCAATAGGAGCGATGTAGGGGTTGTGGGCGTTGAAAGGTCCCTTAGCTGTACCCTCAAGGTGCATCTTGTTGGGCTCGCCAAGGTAAACGTCGGAGGATTCAGGGCTCAGGTCGTCACGCTCGTTGATAGCAAAGATAGGTTCGTACACGGCTTCGCGCTCCTCCAGGCCCAGCTTCTCAGCCAATGCATTCCACATGGGGTCTTTCCAGGCCAGGAAGTCTTCTTCCATGGTGCCAGCACCATCATCACCCTCGCCAGCTTCGCCGATGCGGTGAGCGCCGAGCTTCTCAAGAGCCTTGTTGACGTGACGGACCATCGAGTTGTAGTGCTCGTAAGTGTTGTTGCCAAGACCGAAAGCGACGTAGTTGAGGTTGCCCAGAGGAGGATCATTGCCCTCGGTGAAACTGGCGTCCTCGCCGGTAATGAACTCGTAGAAGTCGACAGCGTTATCGGTAGGCTCGCCCTCACCGTAGGTCGCGAGAACGAACATGACCACCTTGTCGTTGGGAATAGTATCGAGATTGTCGTAATCGTAATCCTCGAGGTCGGCTACCATAGTGTTGAGTCCGAATCGGCTCTTGCCCTCCTTGGCAAGACGTGAGGCATAGTCTTCAGCGGTACCGGTCTGAGAGCCGTAGAGAATGACACAGTTCTTGCCAGACTCGTCCATCTTCTCGACGATATTTCTCGTGCGCCCGGCCTTTGCCGCGCCGCCGGCAGCGAAGCCGTTGGCGTAGGGATCTTTGGCGACACCCCATAGCTTTCCCTTGGTGAAGTATGCGAGGGTGCCGAGTAAGATGGCACCGAGGACGATAACGTCCAACGTGTCGAGTTCAGCCATGATGGCTACAAGCGAGCGCCGATATGAACTTGCGATCGAGAGAACTCAGTGAGAAGGAAAGAAAGAGCAAGAAAAAGGAAAAGTGTGAGCAAAAGGGTGTAGTTCGCCGGGGGCTTCGAGGTTCCAGCAGCTGCTCAATATATTCCCCGTGGATTGTCGGCCGGAAAGGAGGCGGGGGAGGAGGGAAGTGGGATGTGGCGCAAATTGCCTGGAAAAGACGATGTGCTGTCAGTAACAGACCAAAAACCGCGCTAAAGAGGAACCGATGACTTGACCATCTTTCGCCCAAGCTCAGCTCAGCACTACTCAACTTACCAGCACGGACAGAGTCAGATATGACTGACATAGATTGCCCGAAGAAGATAATATCGACGCGATCTAAAGAAGAGAAAAGTATTTGAAGGACGTCGAATTCAACATGGCGGTCACTTGGCGGACGGGACGGAATACCACGGCAGTTTATAACGTTATCCCATGGGCTCAAACCCGGACCCTTTAAATCTGAAGCCCGGGGCCGTTGGGGTTAGGCTAAGCTCCAGTTGGCAACTAACTCCACTCAGATAGTTTACCGACTCACGTTCCGATCTCGTGGAGGGGAAAACTGCCGTTCGTTCTGCCTGTCACCAAGCCTCGACTGTTTAGATTCGGCAATTCTCAGATTATACGCGGAAAGCACCCAGTAATTGGACACAAAGGAAGTCCATTGAGGGAGAACTCATCAAATACTACTCCTTAATTACTTAATGTCCTAATCTCGGGATCCCACTTGCCGCTCGCTGCTCTCAAACGGAGGTTATTAGTGGTCTGGGTTATCAGATGTGGTGCCATCTTCATGATGAACCCATGTCCGGGCCGGCTGGTTTCCGAAACCGAGCACGGCACCCTTGTGCTTTCGATAGGACATTTGCTACGTAGTAAAATCCAATCAGCTGACGCATCCTATCTCAACTACGTACAAGTAAAGGGAGATCGACCATAAGTTAGGCATTTGGCCTTGACTCTGTGAAACAACTGCATCTTCTGAATACTCCCCGCGTTGTCATCTCCCCACGCGCTGTTTACCCCAATTCGGGGATTGGGGTGCTGTCTTCCCGCGAATAGCTCTTCTCCGCTGCCCTGGAGTACCGAACTTCTCTGCCTTCTTCTATGCTAAAAAATTGTCACGTCTAACGTTAGTTAGGTTGTAACAGATGAACCCCGAGTCCCGTCCGAGCTACTTTTTTGGGGGGATTCACAATGTGCCATGGTCCTGTTGAGAGAGTATGATTTATGTACCTAGCCAGCATAGTGATATCATGTTTGCTCCAATGCCTTGATCGATTGACCTGAAGCTGATAGCTGCCCAGCTACCTTACTGAAAGCCCTTTGTGTTTCTGCACCTTGGTCGTAAGCCGGAAAGTCAACCAATACGGCACTTTTCGCATCTCGGCTATGGGGATTTGTGTTAATGGAACTCTGATTGTCTGAACTGTAGTTGACAAACCTATTGAACTCACCTGCGCCGTGCATAGGAGTGAGTAGTCGTGCCTGACACAACGGTCCTGACGGCAGCCGCCCATACGTTGATGGAACTGTTGGCCATTAAACATGACTTAGCCTCATATTTATCATGCCTTCTCCTGGGCTGGGTTGTGCTGTATGTAGCATAAGTTGTCAGTGGTTTTAGTTGACCCACTGATGATCAAGCATAAGATATGGTATACATAGGGTTATACTGTTGCTTAGTAGGCAATCTAGATCTCATATTCAAGGTGAACATGACTCCCAGTTAGTTCTGATAGGAACAAATTCACTACATAGTACGGAGTACGACAGTTCCTTAAACATCAATATGGGCGTAGATAAATAACCGAGGTGTGGTGCCACTGTGTCATAATAATCGAAAGTTGTTGTTTAGATTTATGCGCTGACGATTGCGCGCACAGTGCTTGTGCCTCCGTACTACAGTACGTAGCAGTTAAAGCAAAGTGTATCTATGTACAAGACGGGCGGGGAGACTGAAGGGTATGAATCCTACCACGTGTGATCAGCATCATTTCGCTGCTATAGCTGCATGGCTCGAGGTTTGTCGAGTACCGTGATCAACATAACTACGGAGTAGGGAAACAAATACTACGCTGGTGATCTTCTGGGCTCGCGACCCTTGTTGGCGCATCCAACAACTTCCTCGAGTTATTCGACTGAGCTTCAATCAATTGTACATTTTGCTTTAGCGTGCAAAGTAATTATTCATACGGACTAGCCTACCCTGAAATTGTCTTTCCATCTCTTTTTACTGTAGCATTCAATTCTTGCTGTTATGTCACTAACTTCCAATTCTGTATCAGTGACATGTACGGATAGGTAGACAAGATCTTGAACCCAGACGAATGGTGATCATCCACGCCCCTTTCCAGGGAGGCCAATGAGCAATGCAGCAGCGGCGCGCCGGCTCTTCCAAGGTCCCGTCATCCCATGTTGACCCTGACTCCGCTGATAGGCCGTGGCCCTTGCAGATAGCAAGGATGACTATCCATTTGACAGCCGAAAATCACTGCAAAATGGTCGGCCATGTGCTGAAGTCCTTGGGGCTGCTTGGCCCTGTAATCGCCTTGGGTCGAGCCAATGCTGGGCAATCTGACGTTTGAGCGGTAGCGTCATTCTGTGTGGTCCAGCCGACTCTGGCGGCTGGTGTATTTGTTGTCATTGCCGCTCTTTGGCTCCCTCGTATACATAATTTATCATCCCTTCTCAACTTCATCACGAACCCGCGAGTACCCTGCGCCTTTTCCATCCCTTTTCTTCTTCTTTTTTGCTTTGCTGCTGAGATTTTCAGCTCTCAGGCAGGAAGATCTACCAAAGATCATGGGCTTGCGATATAGTCCATCTTGAGGATGGGTAAGTCGAACCTTTGAGGGTGTCCACCCACCTCTCACTATCTTGCACCAGCCCCTCTTCCCGCACCACCTACTCAAAAGCTTTGTCGCGGCCATATCTTCGTTACAGCATAGCTTTTCAGTCCTACAAGGCTGAGCTGTCTATTGTCTTCCCGTCAACAGAGCTGGGCCCCTAGCATCTGCGTGCAGTCGACTCACAGCCGGGGCCTCTTCCCACGTTTCTCACGGCTCCGCTCCTGTTTCACCAACGCCTCGAAACACTTCCAAGGAAGATACAGCCGTCCATTCATTGCTAACGACTCCTTGTACGACCCAACAGTGCAGTCGCAGCCGTTGCCGGACCACCTGCAGGATCCGTCCAGGTTCTCGCCACGCTCCGTTCCAACACTCGACGAAGAGGAGGAAGATGAGACCAGTTGGGACCGAACACTGCGTCCCGTCACTCTCGACCTGCCTGCCGTCCATCGAAGTGCGCATTCGCGAAACTCATCCGCCGAGAAGATCTCCCAGCCCCCTCCGACCTTGAACTCCCCGCGCATCCACGGGCCTCATTCGAGAGGCATCCGCGGCGGCGTGGTTGAACGAGTCGTCGATCCCAAGAGTGCCGCCTACGGCCATCACCGTCAGACCTCAATTGTGCACGGCATCCAGCATTCGAGAAATGGCAGTTTGGCCAGCACCACCTCTAGCCCTCTCAGTCCGCAGATGATCGCTGCCGCCGGCGTCGGCCTCGACCGCCCAGACATGCCATCGGTAGCCGCCCGCTTCGATGGCGACGTTGGTTATCCATCACGGCCGCCTACGTCTTTGTCTGGAACCACCGCGACTATGGACCGACCGAGCGCCGCCGATATATCGCCCCATGGCGCAACCCACCGGAAGCTCGAGCGCATGCACAGCAAATCTCGACGTGACCATACCCCTCATCAATCCCATTCGTCCCGACACAAGGACGATCAGAAGACTGTCGGCGAGTACGCGTTACACGTTTTGTTCACCTCGGTTAGTTTGAATTTCGAGCTTGGCTGGAGGCTATGTGGTTGACTTGTTACAGTTCATTGCGCAAGCCGAGGATAAGCTGACAGAGTGCGTTACCGTCCCCTTTGATCCCGAGCCCAATGTGGAACAAGTATGCGGGCCTGGTGTCGATCCAGCCTTCGATCAATTAATTGTTGCCCTTGGCCACATCGCCAGCCCAAAGCCGAAAGCCCTAATAGACTCAATGATGCTGTGGAGGAAGAGCAAGAGCGATGCCGCCAATGAAGCACGTAGTCATCTTCAACAATCACGCGGACTCTTGCCTGGCGGACCCCTTCTGCGAAGAAATACAGAGCCAGTGCAAGCTGGAATACCTGGACAAGGACAAGCGCAAAGTCAGGGAGGCACCGACAACGTATACCCAAACGGCCCGCCTACATACGCAGCAAAACAAGAATTCGTTGCCCAAGCCGAACGCCGATCGACCGTGTCGATATACATCCTCTGTCGGGTCCTTCTCGAGGTAATCAGCCAGAGCAACCTGGCTTCTATCACCCCCGAGATGGAGGACAAGCTCGAGAGCATAATATTTGGCCAACTCAAAATCGCCGATAACGAACAGCTGGTGGTGTCTCCTCTTAAGTCCGCCAATTGGAACCTATTTGCCCAACTCCTTGGCCACATGAGCGGCATCAACTTCGTCAGTGTCACTAGTAGATTTATCGAAGATCTGGACAGTTCTCTCCAAGAGAGAGTGGTTAAAAGCCCGACGTCATCTTCAGGCCGGGATGCTGATGGAAAGATGGAGCTTGTCTTGAAAGGTATGACGCATCTTCAACTCAAGATATCGCCTGAAGAGGCGTGGGAGCATTCGTGCGACTTTCTTATATCTCTGGGCCGGCTCTTTCAAAAGTCTCACGGGCAAAGGGTGAAGACGGCATTTTGCCAGATGATTGATGTGCTTCTACTTCCCATTGCGGCAAAGGCAAGTAACAGTCACTTCATGCACCCGAAATGGGCGGAAGTCCTGTCCGCCCTTGGGGCTCGTTTGGCCCAGATGTTCATGAAGCCAAAGCACTGGAATGTTGCTTTCCCCCTGACCGCGACAATGCTCTGTGTCTCTACCCCAGAGAACTTTGGCTCTCAATGGCTGCAGCTGGTTCTGCCATTGCAGACGAAGGTAAAAGATCGATCTATCAAGCCTCTCTGCCTGCAGGTCATTTCTCGATTGCTTTGGACATACCTTTACCGTACCAACGACACCTTTCAGGGTGCCATGCGAAAAATCGACGAGGTGACGAAGCTAGTACTTCCTTCGTCGAAGCGGAGCCTTGTGGCAACCGATACTCTCTGTACCGAACCTTTGATCCAGATCATCCGGATCATTGGCTTCAAGTACCCGGAATACTGCTTCCGGAACATCATATTTCCTCTTATCAACGCCGAGCTATTCATCTCAAACAAAGAGCTGAGAGTTGAACAGTTGGATCCTGATAGAGTCGTTGTGGGCATCAGGGCCTTTCTCTATATCATGTCCGATCTCGAAAAGGGAGAGCAAGGGCAACCTCCCTTTCCTCAGTTTTACGAGGCTCCGATCTCGACTCCTGATCGCTTCCCCCTGTCCCCTGCAATACCCTCTTCTGGAAACACACCATTATCTCAACCGACGTCTGCTTCGAAAGAGGAGTACGTCACTCGTCCAGTTTTGACGCATGTTTTGAGCGACGGAGTCCGGGAATTCTACTTCAAGTTCTGCGAGATTCTTGGAAAGATCATCATCATCTGCGATAATACCTTTGGCGGCCAAGCGGCCCTCGACGAAAAGTTCAGCAGCCCCGGACCAAAGACACCTATCACTGACACATTTACCTTCTCACGCAAGGATGATCATCAAAATGCCGCAGACCAGAAGCAAGCTTTTTACGAGCTCCTGCACGTGGCTGTGCAGGCATTGCCTCGTTGTCTCTCCGTCGACATCCCATTCAACTCATTGATTAACTTACTATGCACTGGCACCGCCCATGTCCAGTACAACATTGCTGAATCGTCGGCCAATTCACTCAAGGCGATTGCGAGGCAGCCACACGCACAGCAGGTCACGATGGGCTTTGCTCGGTTCATCTTCAACTTTGACGACCGGTACTCGACCATGTCTGATGGCGGTATGCTTGGCCACAGCCATATCGAGAATACTCTCCGCCTTTATGTTGAACTATTGCAGATTTGGATAGAAGAAATCAGGCAGAAAACGAGAGATGCTGCCACGGAGCAACCGCAAGATAATCCCTCAGACAAGCGAGGGCTTAAGCTCGACCTCTCTAGTATATGGGCCGAGGTTGATCAAGCGGAGGCTCATGGACTGTTCTTCCTTTGTTCACAGTCACGGCGAGTCCGTCATTTTGCTGTCACAGTTCTTCGTCTCATTGTTGAATTCGACAAAGCTCTTGGCAAAGAAGGCTCGGAAGATAAAGACTCGATGAGGCTAATTGACATTCTGGAGAATGAATCCAGCAAGGTTATGGATTTCAACGACGAACAGCTTTCTGTTGCTGAACGGAGTCGACTGCAGCGGGGTCTACAAAACACCAACAACCAAGGCGCCCTCGTTGAGCTCTGCGCCAGTGATGTCTCCTACGACACAACTTTGTGGTTCAAGATATTCCCGAATCTCATCAGAATGGCTTACGAGAAATGCCCGTTCACCGTCACCATTTGTCGTGATCTTATCTGCAATCGAATCTTGCAGATGTACAAACCTATCGTCTATCTTTCAGAACCTTCCCGTGGCTTATACTATAACACCGAACCTGGCAGCGCCAGGACGGGGGGACGATCTGCAACCACTCACCCTGAGGTGATGGTGGAGCAATGGAAGTTCTACCTGATTTTTGCCTGTACTACCCTCGCGGATCCGGGCGCTTTGCCTACGCCACAGGATCCTCAGCATGTTCGAAAGACTTCCAAGTCGTCTTCCAAGGACAAGATCGTCACGGCGCGGATGTTATTTAAGTATCTAATTCCCTTGTTATCGGTCTCTTCGGCTTCTGTCCGCGATGCCGTGGTTGTGGCCATGGGTTCGATCAACGTTCACATCTATCGGACCTTACTCGAAGAACTCCAAGGACAGGTTTCTCGGTGCAACGACGAGGCACGTGCTCGGATACATCAGAGAACAAACAGTAACCCTAGAAGGAACCGCAAGATGGATCTTCTTAGAACGGAGATTACCCACGTTTTTAAGCTCACATCGCACTTTCTCAGTGAACCCGAGGTATACAATGGCGAGTTCTTTTTGACCACTCTCACTACATATACAAAGGATCTCAAGCTTTTCCTGATGGACGGAGAAGTCCAGATGGATTGGGAGTTCCAGAAACTCCGACGACACTACTGTGGGCTGATGGAGGCGCTCTTTGAAGGGATTAACCGAACCAAGGATCCGTCTCGATGGATGACCTTTGAGTCTCGGAAGTCCGCATTCTCCCTCATGGAGGATTGGTGTGGCTTCTCGCCCAATCAGACCCAGATAAGGGCTCGCGAGGATACCATGCGCCAGTCCTTGATTGACCAACAGACTTTGGGAGAGCGAGGTACTGTCACCGCTGCGATGGAGATTGAAAAGAGGAACCTCAGGACTGCAGCTCTCAGCGCCATGGCAGCCTTGTGTGGAGGACCTATCAGCGTTACGACTGAGAGCAACGTCGTTCTCCAGTTCGACATACGACGAATGCTTGCGTGGATAGAAGCCATCTTCAACTCCGGAAGCGACCGGATGAACGTCATCGGTAGGAGAGCCTTGAAGAACCTGATTGTACATAATCAGGAGGTCCCTTACCTGATGGAGCGCTGCATTGCGCGTTGTTATCTCGCAGACGTTCCGAAGGTCCTTGAGAGCTACTTTGCGGTTGTCACTCAGGTGTTGGAGGACCACATCGACTATCCATCCCCTTTCTGGAAGCTTCTTGGCCTCTGCCTATTCACGCTCGGCAACGAGCAAAGCGAGATAAGGTCAAAGTCAGCAACTGTGCTACGATCTTTAGAGGCTCGGCAGCAGAGGAACTCAAAGATTCAAGATTTCGACATCAGCATTTCTGATAAAACACAAGCTGTATACAAGTTGGCGCAGTTTGAGATATCTAAACGTCTCGCCAAGCAGCACACGGAATTGGCTTTTCATATCTTCTCCGAGTTCACTCTTTATTTCAAAGACCTTCAGCCTGCGGCTCAACGGAACGTGGTTGCTGTGATTCTGCCTTGGATCCAGTCAATTGAGCTGAAGCTGGATCCCAATGGAGGCCCTACTGCACAGTCGTTTGTGCTTCTGGCTAACCTCCTGGAAATCACAATCAAGTCCAGTGGAGCACTACATAATGAAGTTCAAGCTCTTTGGCAGGCTCTTGCGACCGGTCCTCATCCAGGAAACGTCCGTCTCGTCTTGGACTTTATCATGCAACTATGCCTGGAGCGTCGGGAGCAAAATTTCGTGGAGTATGCGAAGCAGATTGTTGTCTTCTTGTCAACTACAAACAGCACTCCTGGCATCAAGGTCGTCGAGTTCCTTCTCATGCAAATCACGCCGAAGGCGATGGTACCGAACGAGAAGCGAGACGCAATCCCACCACCACCCGATATCAGTCTTCTGCCTTACTGCGCCGACCTTGCCGAGGCTCTTCCAGTAGGGACTAAGCAAGCTGGCTTTTCCCTCGGTCAGCTGTCACTTATTTTACTCGTGGATCTGATGGTGTCTCCGGTCCATCTGACACAGGAGAATGTCCCACTTCTCCTCCAAGTGGTTACAGTTCTCTGGGATCATTATACTCCCCTGGTTCAGGAGCAGGCGCGAGAGATGCTTGTGCATTTGATACATGAACTTGTCATCTCACAGATTGATGACCAGACCCGGGAGGTAGACAAGAAGTCAATTGAAGACCTAATAGATTTGGTTCGTCGGCATGATCGCTCGGTTGTATGGGGTTACGAAGACAGCAACGGCAAGGTTGATGACCATAACAGCAAGGTTCCACCAAGCATGGAGTTCCTGACGGCAGAAGTTGTCAAGACCTTTGAGCTAACATTTCCTGGAATCAAGGAGCATTGGGGCCGGCTATCGTTGACCTGGGCTACTTCGTGTCCTGTTCGCCACCTTGCTTGTCGGTCTTTCCAGATATTCAGATGTGTCCTTACGTCCGTGGATCAACTTATGCTGGGAGACATGCTGGCTCGTCTGTCCAATACCATCGCCGATGAAGACCCTGAAATCCAGTCGTTCTCGATGGAGATTTTGACAACTCTCAAGACACTCATTGTCAAGCTGGATGCCGAGGATCTTCTCAACTTCCCCCAGTTGTTCTGGACCACCTGTGCTTGCCTGGAATCCATCAACGAACGGGAGTTTCTTGAGGCTGTGGAAATGCTCAACAAGTTCCTCCGCAACTTGGACTTGAGCTTGCCGGACGTGCGTATGATGCTAGCTGATGGCCAACCAGCCCGCTGGGAAGGGTTGTTTGACGGTGTGCAGCCTCTCCTGCACAAAGGTCTAAGATCTTCTGTTTGTTGGCAGCCAACTCTCGATACAATGGACAAGCTGGTGCACCTACCTAGCGATGGGTTGATCGGTGATGACACTCGGCTGTTTTTTACCCTGCTGGCAAATTTCCCACGCTTCCTGAATGAGTTCGAGAAGCCCAGCCTGGGCGAGGATGCTGTGCGAACGGCGAGACTACTCCTCGAGGAGGCTGACCGCCAGGGACTAACAGGGATTACCTTGGCCCTGGGCGACTTTGTCTCAGGGAAACCGCAAGGCAGCAGCGAGGACTTCATGTTGGAGCTTTGGGGAGCCTTGAGGGAATACTACCTACCGCATCTAGATCTCTCCATGGTGACCTTTCTCATTGGTCTTCTAACCAACTCTTTGTCTTGGGTTAAGGTCCAGACAATGAGGATTCTGTGCGTTGCCATTCCCGAGGTGGACATGCGCAAACCAGAACTTGCCGGGCATGGATCCGACCTTATCTCGCCGTTGCTACGCCTCTTGCAGACCGAATTTTGCATGGAAGCCCTTGAGGTTCTGGATAACATCATGACCATGTCTGGTAACCATATGGATAAGCACCATTTGCGGATGAGCATGACACGGTCGACCTCAAGAGCCATTCGCAAGGAGTACGAACGCACGCAAAGTCTGTTTGGAATCCCAGAGGCATCGGGCTGGGCCATCCCTGTTCCTGCGAAGAAGACGGAGGCCACGCGCGCCAACATCCATGCTGCTTTCTACACATGCCAAGGCTCGGAAGGGACGTTGACAGAAACGGCGCCCACTCCTGATGTAGAGTTTCACGCTGATGACTTTCCCTACAACTACTTTGGATCGTCGGAGCGCACCGAGACGATGCTGTCGGATGAGGGCCGTGGTGACGTTCACGTTGGTGACCTCGCGACCAAGCTGGACAGTCTGGATGACTTCTTTGACGAGCCAACGAGCCCTGCGGCGACGGACGAGGATCGACGATCATCGAGAACTATTACCGAGTATACACCAGAGTCGTTTGAGACCGGCGCGCAACTCTATGATGAGCAGATCTTGCCAATCCTCCACGAGGCCTCGAACAACACGTCATTCCAAAACGGATTTGCGGACCGATCCCCGGTGATAACGAGAGAGGGAAGCTCAAATACAATGAACCCCGGTGCCTTTAATGTTATTGCCCCGAATTTCCGGCCTGGGCTTCACCTGCGGTCAATCACGTCTCCGTCCGCGCCGGCATCTTATCAGCCTCAGATGGGCGACATTGTCTCAGATGATGAATACGTGGGAGGATTCTCGGACGCCGACGACGAGCGGCCCAACACTGGGCATACAGAAGGCGCTTTTTTCCTAGAGGATGTGGTCAAGCCAGCGACCCGAAGGCCGCAGTCGAGGATGCGGCGCGTGGCAGCGGGCAGGTCGCGGGACGAAAGAAGTAGAGAGAAGCCACCGCCTCAACCGGCGTCACGTTTGGGGAGTAACATGACTCTTCCCCCTATGCATAATCAGGGGCCGGGCGATATGCTGTAAAGATATAGAGGGCGGCGAATATGCTAGTTAAGTTATTGTATGTAGTTGTATTCCAGTGTTGGAGCTGTTGTGAGGGGAGTAAAGCATGTATCGCGTTGGCGCAGGGTTTCCTTGGTATACATAGCTTGGATAGGATGGGCATAATTCAGAAGGCCAAGGCCAGACAACTCAATTGAGCGGTATTCTGCTTTGATGCATAAAACAATTTGTTAGGATCCATACTTGATTGTCACAGCGCGTTTCTACAAGTGTCATCAACATCATCATCCATGGCATAATGTCAAATTCACTTCGAGGTCTCAGGAGAGTCTCGAAGTCGATCATTTCAGCAACAGCATGTGTTCCTAGGAGAACTGGCGCACGGCCGATGAGCGAGAGCAGCAGCAGCAACAGCAGCCAAGGCCCAGATACCTTCAAGCTGATATATCCCGAGGCAGCAAACAAAGATCATTCGGATCTAGCGACCTTCTTGTCCTATGTTGAACGGACGCGGCTAAACAAAAGATCAACCGTGTACCGGGGCACGCACTACGAGTACACAGTCGCCGATACTCTATCTCAGTATGGCTTCTTCCTCAAGCGCGTGGGCGGCGCCTCAGACCGCGGCATGGACCTCCTCGGTACCTGGACACTACCTGGGACGTCGCATGCGATGAAGGTCATCCTGCAGTGCAAGGCGGGCGCCAGGAAACCAAGTCCCATGTACGTGCGCGAGCTCAAGGGCGCAATGGCAGCGGCGCCCCCAGGGTGGCGTGGGACCGACGTGTTGGGCTTGCTGGTAGGCGAGAAGCCCGCGACCAAGGGAGTGCAAGGAGAGATGCACTCTGCGGAGGCGGCGCTTGCGTATGTGTGCTGCTCGAAGGAGGGCGAGGTGCTGCAGCTGCTCTGGAACCTGAGGGCGCAGGAGATGGGGCTGGAGGGGATCTCGGTGGGTGTGCGGTATGCGGGCGAGGGAGAGGAAGAGGGCGATGGAGAGGGTGAGGGTGAGGGCGAGGGGAGGACGATTGTGTTGATGAGAGGAGGAAAGGCGATGCCCCTTTTGGAGAGGAAGAGACCTGAGCAGCAAGAGGCCCTGGGTGCTGGAGTTGTTGATGATTGAGGTGTGCGATGATGATGATGATGGAAGGGCCTGGAGGATATGGTGAAGCTTTTACTTGAACCCTCGTGGCTATTTCAGCGGCATAATCAGTCTACTACGCAAGACGAAAGGCGAGATGCGTGTCATCTAACATATATCAATCAACCAGCTAAAAGCTAGTTAGGTCACATGGTCAATGGTGTTTTTTGTTTGATGGGCGATGCTTGATGGGCGAATGAAACAATCGTGACTTATCAACTTAACTAGTACTTAGTAATATTACCGGCGATATCCGTCCGTGATGGGGCTAAAACTGCACCCCGCAGATGCACGCATAACATGGAAGTCACCTTGACTACCAGTAGCTAACGTTAGCTACGAGGCGAAACAAGTTTCATCACCTCTCCCGATCTGAATTAACCGCATCAATCCAACCTCTCTCAGGCGGCGTGAGCGAAGAACATGGAGACGGTCTCTCGAGGAACCCGATCTCGGCAGGGTCAGTTCCCCCCAGAGGCGAGTTGACGACATACGTTACTGATAACAGTCCAGGATGCCTGACATGTCGACGGCGGCATAGGAAGTGTGATGAAGTGAAGCCAGTCTGTACGCTCTGCGAAAAGAGTGGCCGGAAGTGCGAGTATGGCTCTGATCTAAAATGGGCTGCGGTTGGCCACTCTGAGGCCTTTGCCACTGCCTACGATAACAGCAAGAAGAGGAGAAGACAGTCCCCTACAGCTGCGAGCTCGACCTGCCGACGTCTGCCTGGAAGTTCGTCCAGCCCCCCTGACAGCCAGGTCGCTCTCGACGACCATCATGGTTCTATTGGCCTGCCGGAGAATCCTTCAGCAGGCCAGCAGAGCAATGGCCTACTAGATGTGTGGATGCCGTCGGCCATGGAGCTCCCGCCCTGGGACAGCGCAGCGATTGATGAGTCGTTCGAACTGAACTTTACAGAAGAGCCCTTTCTGGGATTTCAGGAGCCTCCAAGCATTGAGCCGACTGGGCAGGACCAGGAGCTTGATTCTGTTGAGCCCGTGGCCGCGCCAGAGGATGGTTCAGCCAACTCAAGGTTGCAATCGTGGGTCATGACCAACAACCTCGGTCCTCTCCTATCGGCAACCCTATCTTCTCCGGGCGAAGAGATGGCATATACTTACTGTAAGCTGCGCTTGCTACTCGGTTGAAGAAGTCGTTGGCTCACACATGACTCTGCCCAGACATCAATCACGCCTCTTCAAATATACCGGCTTATGATGGCCCGGAGAACCCTTATCGGAAGCTTTGTCTCGTCGCCGTGTCTTATCCACTGCTCATGCACACCATCCTCTACATCTCTACCGTGAGCATGTTCGATTGCGGGAGAAGCAACAGTGACTTGATTGCTAAGCGCCGAGCGCAAGCCTCGAGCTTCTTGCAGAAAGCGGTTGCGTTTCTCCAGACGGAGGATTCCAGTAGGGGTCAAGAAATAGCCAGGAAGGACCACGGGCTCTCCGTTCTCTCCCTGAGAGAGGTGACCCTTGCGGCGTATCTGATGCATATCGTGACCGAGGTCATGTTGGGCAGCCAGACCGCCGAAACCCACCTCCAAAGCGCGTACCAGTTGATGGTTGAGCTGGGATATATCGAAACCATGCCCTCGAGTCTCTATCCTCGGTTGCTGGTGCAGAGATTCGCCATCATTGACATTGTTCTTTCGTTCCTTCGGCGCCGGAAGCCGATCGCCCCCATGAGTTTCGTTCTTTACCAGAGCCATGAGGAGATTGACAGCTGCGAGCCAGCGTTCCGCGAGCTGACGGGCTGCCCACAGCCGGTGCTGACGTTTCTGGCAAGGATCTCGCACCTCGCCCATGACGTGGCTACATTCGGCAGCGACAACGCCGCCGAAGGCTATCAGCTCGAAACAGAGATGCGGATTTGGGGACAGCGATACTCGACTCCGCTTGCTCAGGATCCATACCTAGAGGCTGCGCAGCCGTACTCTGAGAACAACGCTCGCAGATACCTGGATATACTCAGCGAGTGCTTCTACTGGACAGCGCAGCTCCTCCTGGCGCGAAGAGTCTATCAGGACCCTACATCGTCCACCCGTGTGCAGTTCATAAGGAGGCATCTCTTCAGTCTCATGGATCGTCTGCCCTCGGGCTGCGGCCCTGATTCATCGCTGCCGTTTCCGTTCTACATGGCAGCTCGGGAGGCCATGAGCGCCGGGGACCGGGGCTGGGTTCGACGCAAGCACGCAGAGATGATGGACATATACCGGGATAGATCGAGAGACATCATGATGGGCCTGACGGAGGAGATATGGGCCAAGGCCGACGCGGCTGTGGTGGATGCCAGGCCGGACCTAGTTCCAAGCTTGGTTGTGCTGGAGAACGACATGTACATACATGTTTTGGATACTGTATCATCCCATGTTGTGTTTTGAGGAACCATTCTTTCAAGTAACGTTAAATAGAATAACTTGAACCATCTTGACTTGCTTCAGACAAGTTTAACGTGACGGACGGCTTCTTTGGACAATGAATGAATGAGCTTGTCTATTCCCAAAGCGGAAATGCGAGCCGCAATCTCCACCGCGGGTTTGCCTCCAGGCAAGATGTCTCCCAATAGAGAATTGAGAGCAGCTCGAGGAGAGAGTCCAGTTAATTAGTTAGTTAACGTTGACTAGTTAGTAGATGGGGTTACAGTAAGGAGGTACATACATGATGTCGCATGACATGGCAGACTCTTAGTTGTGGGCTGCCTCCCTCGACCCCAGACCCGGTAAGTACAGTAGCTAGAGTAGCTGGGGCGGTCTTCAATTCTCGAATAGCCGTCTACCGGGCCGGAGAACTACGCTGTCAATGTATCAGAGGAACCCAACACCAAGATATGGTTGCATTGGGGTATCAAATCAATGACAAATCACATCGTGGCGGGATTTGTGCTGGTTCTTGACCGGGACGTCATAACGTTCGTTATGGTAATATGGGCCACTCTCAGTCTTGACAGCTGAGTATGTAGCCCTTCCCCTCTCTCTCTCACACACATACACACCCACTCTCTCTATCTCTCTGCAGATGAAACTAACTAACGAGACCGGCCCGGTCCATTTCTTTGATCCTGCCACAGTCTAACTAGTTGACTATCAGAATTGCCAGATCGGGAAGAGCGTGCCGCGGACCCCAAACCAACCAAGCGCACATCCAACGATTAACGTGAGGGTAGTTAACGTTAGATCCGGGGTATAAGACGTTGTCGAAACTGCACAACAAGCAGCACTTATCACGACTTCTATTCCCATTCCATTCTGATACCCTAGCCTTTTTCTTCTCCTTAGCCTAGAAACTCCAGCAATGGCTCCCTCTGCTACTGACAACCAGGCCGAGGCCGCCAAGGCCAACGGCAACGATCTTGTCCTCTCCAAGCAGACGTCGCGCAACCTCGAGACATGGTCCAAGCACATCCGAGGCGGTTTCGCTGCCTTCCCCGTACGTTTCTCTATCCAGAGTCCTCCCTCACTGAGCGTCCCTAACGTAGTATCTCACTAGGTCGCCGTCGAGAGCGCCGATGGCCACATCATCACCGACGTCGATGGCAAGAAGTACATCGACTTCATCTCGCAGTTCGCCGTCATGAACTTTGGCTATTCGCACCCCAAGATCGCCAAGGCGGCTGCCGACCAGGTCTACAAGATGCCCCTGAGCGGCACCGCCTACATCAGCCCTCTCTACGTCCAGTTCGCCGAGCGCATCACCAAGGTATGTCTGAGGCTTCTTCTTCCGACGAGGCTGCTCAATGGCTCACGCCTGCATTAGAAATTCGGCTTCGACTCTGTTGCCACCATGCTCAGCGGATCTGAAGCTGTCGAGTCTGCCATCAAGATCGCTCGCAAGTGGGCGTACACCAAGAAGCAGATTGCAGAGAATGATGCCTGGATCCTTACCACCGATCAATGCTACCACGGCTTGACGCTGGCAACCATGCCCCTTGCCACTGTTGTTGCCAAGAGTAGGTTTTCTATATCGCCTTGCCTGTACAAGGCCACTCGCTGATAACTTGTTTCCCAGACTTTGGATCACACGTGCCCAACGTCGGTCCGTATGCGCCCACCAGCGGAAAGCTGCTGCACTACGGCGATGTGGATGTTCTCGCAGAGACCTTCAAGCAGGATGGCCACCGAATTGCCGCCTTCTTGGTTGAGCCCGTGCAGGGCTGGGCTGGGTGAGTGTTTGATCCCCAGCAGCAGGCGAGAACATGTTGCTAACTAACCCGTGATAGTACTCGCTTCCCTCCCAAGGGATACCTCAAGGCTGTGCAGGATCTATGCAAGGAGCACAACATCCTCTTCATCTGCGACGAGATCCAATCTGGCTACGGACGAACCGGAAAGGACCTGGCCTTCCAGCACGAGGAGGGTGTTCACCCCGACATCGTCACCCTTGGCAAGGCTGTGACAGGAGGTTTCTACCCCATGTCGGTCATCATGGGAAAGAAGCACGTCATGGACGTCCTGAACAAGAACGAAGTCCTGTCAACCTTTGGCGCATCCCCCATCGCCTGCGCCGCCGCCCTCGCCTCGCTCGACGTCCTCGAGGACGAGAAGATCTCGGAGCGCTCCCAGCGTCTGGGAGAGCTGCTCGCCGAGACAGTGAAGAAGCTGGCGCCCCCCCACGTCAAGGAGCTTCGAGGAGGCGCTCTGTTCCAGTCTCTCGTCCTCGACGAGTCTACCCCTGGCGTCACCGCCCGCCGGGTGGCCGCTCTGGCAACGCTCCGAGGTGTCTTGGTGGGCATTGGCGCTGGCCGTCTACGATTCAGCCCGCCCCTCACCATCAGCGAGGAGGATCTCGTCAAGGCGGTTGAGGTTATTGTGCAGGCTCTGAAGGATGTTACGACACTGGGCGACTTTCCCGGAAGCGAATTTATAAACTAAATGGTTAGATGGTTTAAGATATCTTGATTACTGGAGTAAATGAATACAAAATATTTCAAGGCAGTTCAAGGCCGCATCTAATCTGGCAACCTCGTGCAAGTAAGTGACAGGCAAGGTAGAAGTATATTCTACTAGACTCTCTTGACTAGTGCTATATGACAAGGACTATGTGAGTGGCGTGGAAAAACAACAAGGTATGATGAGTTGCTTCTCCAGCCTTGTATATAGAACGAAGTTGACAAGCGCAGAGCGTAATATGAGAAGAAGAAGAAGAGTGTGCGAGCCTATGAGCAATAACTTTATACTGATATCCAGCACAATACCTGTGAAGCACACCATATATGTACAGCACATCCAACCAAACGCCAGCCCATGCCATGTTGTACAAGTTGTTACAGAGCCCCCAGCCGCGACTATCGATTGTCTCGGCCGTCCATCAGACAGTCACAGGTCCCACGCGGACGTGCTCGCGGAGCTTCTTAGACTCTGCCGCCGCCCTTTGTCTCTCCGCCCTTTTCTGCTCCGTCTCAATCTTGGCAAACTGGCCCCGGGCACCATGCTTGAGCTTTGTGATCATGTCTGCCGCCTTTCCCTTGGTCAGGTCATCTGTCGTCAGGGGCTTCGCCTTTCCACGGAGCTTGTTGATAAAGTCAACCTGGCCCGGCGTGGGCGGCAGTAAGCGCCACTTCTGGTAGCGATGGATGAAGCTGTGAGGGAACACGGTCGCAGCAAAACTATCCGCCCCGTGCACCGCATCGGTAAAGGTGGCCGCCGTGAGGATCTCCCTGGGCATCGCATACGGTGACTTCGCCACGGCAGCTGGGAGGGCCCGCACCTCTACGGCTCGGAAAACTGGCGCAGTTGTTTTAAGCCGCTCACTGATCTTTTCGATACGGATATATGAGCCACTTGGAGATCCAAGCACAAACTTTTCTTCTCCAACCTGAACCCAAGCGTATTCGCTGATAGCCCGGATGTGTTTCTCGCCTGATGTATCGGCAATGAGGTCTAGGACGGAGGAATAGTCGGTGAATGTCACTGAGTCAGCAGCACCTGGGCCATTGGTGGTGTCAAAGGACAGAGATCCCGCTGAGCTCGTGTGCTTCAGTCCTTCGTTTTCCTTCATCTTGCGTAGATCACTGACTGTGGCTCTGTTCACCAGCATGTTTGGGTCCAGGCCAAACAGCGTGGGTGTCGTCACTACACCAGTGCCCAAGCTTGATACGAGATCGATGATATGGCAGTTCTTCTTTCCAGGATGCAGCCGCATTCCTCGACCGATCATCTGGACAAGAAGATTACGAGACCTCGTCGGTCGGCCGAGAATGATGCAGTCGATGTTGGGTATATCGGTGCCCTCGGTGAAAACACCGCAGTTGACCAGTACTGGGAATTGGCCTTTCCTAAATGCATCGAGAGTCTCGCCTCTCTCGACCCTGGGAGTGTCGCCCGTAACATATCTCGCATCGTAGCCGTGCTTTCGAAATCGTTGGGTCAGCTCAATCACATGAGCCACGTCGACGCAGAAAACCAACGTCGATTTCCTCCCTGGGGCCTTTGCCATCCAGCTCCGCACCGTGATATCATTGATCTCATCCGTGTTGACAACCTTGGAGAGCTCGCCCGGCTGGTAATCACCAAGTGCACTCTTTTTCACCTTGGACAAGTTGGCTTTCGACTCGACCGTGGTGAATATGACATCTGAGAGCCACTTATTGGATATCATATCCACATAATCCTTGTGGTACACGATCTCATCGATGGCTGCACCTAGCCGGACGCCGTCAAATCTTGAAAAGGTGGCCGATACACCCACGAGATTGGGCGAGGTATCTCGCTTCTCGTCGAGTCCAAAGTGGCGAAGGGTTTTTAGGTAGCCTGGAGCAACGATATGATGCGCTTCATCTACGAGAACTAGTTTGAAACGGCGGGGATCAAACTTGCGCAGTCGTTCCTGGGATATGATACTCTGTACGCTGGCGATAGTGATATCGGCGGTCCCAGTCGCATGGACGTTGCCCATCTCAATCTCGATCTTCTTGTCTGGATATGCGCGCTGGCAATGGTGAGCCGCTTGCTCTACGAGCTCACGACGATGCGCCAAGATGAGGGTCTGGTGGGCATTGCTGGACAAGGACGGGATACTTTCAATCAGTTGAGTAAAGATAACCTGTGTTGTGATGCGTCAGTGAAAAGGATTGCAAAGAGCTGAGTGTCAACTATACCGTCTTGCCACTACCAGTAGCTAACGATATCCCCACTCGTTTATGACCGTTCTTTAGAGACTTGAGAACTGACGTGATGCATTCCTCTTGATAGTCGCGGAGTTGTAGCTTGGGCACATCATGGGCCACAGTAGAGGCGAATGCCCTGAAAGCTCGAGGCCTGACCGCAGACGCGTCTATGCTAATACTTGGCCGGAGAATACATCTTGTAACGGCCCGTAACATTGTACATGATGAGAAATGGAAATTAAATGCGTCAATCTTCATGAGAGTGTGATGAAGACGGTTGATGCAGAATTGTCTTGGAAGAAGTTGACGATAGCGTCTGCAATATTATGTAATCAGTCAGAGCCAGCAATAGTAGGTTCCAGGTTTGATCGAGCAAGTGCCCAGGTACCTAACGTCAGGT
Organism: Fusarium staphyleae; assembly: GCA_017140175.1. Classification (NCBI taxonomy): domain Eukaryota; kingdom Fungi; phylum Ascomycota; class Sordariomycetes; order Hypocreales; family Nectriaceae; genus Fusarium; species Fusarium staphyleae. Next base: position 51,628 of record JADDON010000105.1, read on the forward strand.
ATTTCAAGGGCCTGCACCTTCGGGTTTTCTCTCTTCGTGAAGTGACTGAGTGGTTTTCTTTGTTCCGTCGACGGCTTTCTCCCATCACCCAGCTTTTGCTATCATGTTTTCACCTCGAAATATTTACAACAGCGTCAACGAGGGAGCATGGATCCGGAAACCGACTATGATTCCCTGGGCGAGGACAAAATCGACCCCGGCCACGCCTCAGATCCAGACTTGAAGGACCTTGATGCTAGGATTCAGCCACTACAGCGGCGTGATACAACAGATCACAGCGATGTCTCTGGTAGCTTGTATAGCGACTACAATAGCGACAGCGAAGCCGATCAAGACCAGCATCCATCACTCAAACGACCCGCCGAGGAAGATCTGATACCTCGCGCTTTCAAGCGGCAGAAAGGAATCCTAAACACCGACTATCTTGACCTGCTCAACGGCGATATCGAAGATGCTGCTCAGCGTGTTTGTTTTGTCGATGAGAAGGGCATTCTCGACTCGAGCCAGATAGGCGTTACCTTTTGGTCAACATCGGAGAAGAAACTCTTCTTCGAGGCGCTCTCACGTCTGGGGCAAGATGATCTGCCTGGAATTGCCTCTCGCATAGGTACAAAAAGTGAGATCGAGGTGAACCACTATCTCAGCGTCATCCGGAGAGCCCTGCTTTTGAGACAGCGGGAAGTCAGACGTCCAGCCGTCGAATTCGCCGAGTATCCTGCCGCAGTTGAGCTCAGTCAGCAATGCTGCCATGCCCTGGATGAAGCCGCAGACGCCATCTCGGTTCGTCAAGAGCGCAAAGAAGAACAGCGGGAAGAGAGCAAATGGGGAGAATCCTGGGACATAACACCAAGAACCGCCCGCCGACTTGACCAAGGCGAGGACAGTGCGGAAGCTGAATACCTGCCCTTCTCTACGCTTTTCAATCTTCACGCCTGGCTGAGACTCTCGGAACGCATATTCATGAATTCATCCATCCCTAATGAGAACTGGAACTTCATCGACAATAAACACCCCTCCATGTGGGCTACTACGTTTGAGGACTTTCATTCTTTGGCCGTCTCTATCACTAGGAGACTTGTTCAAACAACGATTTTCCTGACCATGTCCAGAATACGGGCCAAGAAGGAGCTCATACCGACGACCCGTGACATCGTAAGGCTACAAGACGTCGAGGCAGCTGTCTCTTCCTTGGGCCTGGCACCGAACTCTCAGGATTTCTGGCGCAAATGTGCGCGGAGACTTCGACTTGAGGTATACCATGAACCACCCGAAAAAGATGGAGAAGGAGAGCAGGAGGCTCTGAGCTACAACGAGGTTGAAGATACCCTATCAGGGGGCGATGAAGACGTTGAGCCGGTTCCAGAGCCAATTACCGTATCTCCCAGAATGGAGACTCTCTCTGATCTTTCTAGTGAAGAGATCATAGACACTTCGGATTTTGAAACACCATTCAATCTATCTGACGAGGAGGAGGGGGAGGTGAACCGAGAGGCCAATGTCGTGCTGCAGCACTCAGCCGCCGACTTTCCAGAAACTCACCGAAAGAAACAATCCCTCAAGAACCGTATCGCGACAGAACGGCGACAGGAACAGTACGCCGAGGAACGAGATCAGTATGCCAGCTGGCAGGCCGAGGCTGACATGTGGGATCTGCTTCAGAAGAAGCCCCAGATAGAGCTGCCCAAGGCCCATGAGCCGGGCCCGTTGCAGCGGTCGACACTGGACGTGGAAAGCATCTTTCCCATAGGACGGTATTGGAGGTCTCAGACAAAGTTCTGTAGTGAGTGGGAGAGGGGTTAAGCATTGGACGAGGTTTACTGAACAAGGAAATCTTCGTTGCCAGGCCTTAACGACGAGCTAGGCGGCACCGACTAGGTTAGTATATATCTTGAGACGTAACTAAAAAATTCATGAATTGCATTGCTAAGGGTATCTATTATTCTATCTGCCATTCTCCCCTCCAGACACAGCCGTAACAAGGACCTAACGCCTACTCCTACGAGGGCGTGCCCTGGACTTGGTCGGCGCCGCTTTCTGCCCTTTCCTGGCACCTCTTGTTGATTTAGAGACTGGTGTTCCACTCTCCTCAGCACTTCCTCCCTCTTCCCCACTCGAGCTACTCGAGCTCCCATCCTCCTGTTCCTCGTCTTCTTCCTCCTCCTCGGTGGTCTCGGCCTTTTCCTGTTTCTCGGCTTTTTCGTGCTTCTCGGCCTTGGTGGGGGCCGCTCCCTTCTTCTTCTGCCTTGAGGAACCTCGCTTTGACTTTGGTATCGGCGAAGGCGCGTCTGTGCCTTCCTCTGTGTCCTCCACCGAAGTGCCTCTAGTCTTGGTGTCGGCTCGCTTACGCTTCTTGGCGGGGGAAGAGGGCGCTGGGGAGAGCTCTAGCTGGGCGGGCGACGTTGGCGCCTCGCTGGGGTCTGCGATGGCGCGCTGCATCATCGGTTCTAGGAACTGTTGCTTGGGGAGGGTGAACTCGACGTATCTGTCGTCGGATTCATCTTCGTCAAAGTTCTCTCGCTCGTCGATGATCTCGAGGTTGTAGTACGTCCGTAGCTTCTGCCATATGTAGGGAATGCGTGTGTGCTGGTATAGGTCAGGATCGAAGCCGTGGTTACGCAGGTGCTCCGAGATTGCTATCATCCGAAAGTGCCTGTGCATACCTATAGGCAGAGTTATCAGAGAGATGCGGGAGAGAAAGGCGCAATGCTAAGAACTAACCGGCTGGTTTCCAACGAATGACGCCCTTGAACAGGGAAGCTACTTGATCGTCCGTCCAGAGGTCATTGAAGTTGTTGTCTGGGGCCTCTGGCACCTTGGGCTCGCTAGATTCTTCCTGGTCGCCTGTCTGAGGTGTATCAACATCCATTGCATCCTCGTCGCGAGCTGGCGTGGGCGTCGTTCTGCTTTGCGTATTGGCTCTGGCACGCTTCCTGGGAGCCATCGTAACCGGAATTTGATGCTGAGAATAATACTCGAATGTAGCTGTGGCCGGTTTCAGGATTGACTCCGATTGACCACGGTATTCCTTTGGTACTTGTCGTTCAATAATGCTGTTTGCGCAAATGCCAAACAAGAAGGGTTGGAGGGTTTGAGCTCTGACGACGGGGGTTGAGTGGGGTGACAGGGGAGCTCGGGCGCATCCTTAGCGCAGTAAGTCCTGAAACGCGGCTAAGAATGCGCTGAAGCGCGTCGTGTAACTTTGGGATCGCGTTAATTACAACATCTCAACCGTAGGCCAACCAATGTCATCTTGGACGATGCTGGACTGCTTTTTCAATTCAATATAGCAGCTATGGCTGGATCCCGAGATTCAGCAGATGTGTTTGCTATTCCCGACTTCTGGCCAACCTCGAAGTGGCTCGCTCAGTTGGAAGACGAGGCAGACGGCCCAACTCCGTTCTTCTCTCCTAGCTTGAAAAGTAACTTGTTACTCTACCTAATGTTGTCCTCGTCTTTTCTCTGTGCTAACTGATCTGTCTAGATGATCTCGGATCGGGATTGCTTCAGCTGACATCAGTGGCCATTGATAGCAATGGCTTCTTCAAGCTGCCGTCCCTTCAGCCCGAACAAGACGCCGAACCCGAAATAACCACTACCTCCGACGACACGCAAATAACCACGGAGGCTTCAGATGATCAAGATATCGTAGACGATATATGGATAGACATCGGTAGACCAGAGGAGAAGGCTCCGGAGCACAAGACTTGGGATGGATTCCTCGCAGGCACAACGACAACCAACCAGCCTTTCCTAGTTACTGAGGCCGGATCTACTGTGTATGATGCCCTCCTTAGCTGGTCGATTGATCCCCTCAAGCTCGAAAATTCAGACGTGCCAGTTGTCGACGTTAAAGCCTATTTCTCCTCGATACTCGCTCTGGCCCTCGGCCAAGAGTCGGTCTTTTTCTTCAGGCAAGAAAAAGGACGGTCTTTCACGCCAGCTTTGCCTAGCATGCGTGTTTCAGGATACTCGAAAGATGTCCTTCGAGGATTGGAGAAGCAGTGTCACCGCTGTGGCTCGATGCTTCTGGAGCTACGCTCTTTCGTTCAGACCACATACTCGAAACGCTCCGTGAGGTGTGGTGTTGCCTTGGCCGGTGCCATAGAGCAGATCCTCAAGGGCGTGCAGCAACATGTGGCAGTTCATGGGCAGAGTCCACGGTCACTCTTAGAAGTTCAGTCCACTGTGAAAGGGCTTTTAGCAATTCTGGCACCTTTTCACAGACTGACATCGAAGCTCCATAAAGGTTACTCGGACGAGCACGTCCTCTCCCTTGTATTTCACGAAGCATACTCCGTCGACTATGGTGAGGAACAGCTACGTAAGATCATGCGAGAGGTACTGCAACGAGTCTCGCGACCTTGGCTTGAGTTTCTGGAGGAATGGATTGGGACCAGACGGGAAGAAGGCATCCCGCTAACGAAAGCGAGTGTGGGGGAGAGCAAAGGATTTGTCAAGGTCGACAAAGAGAAATTCATGGACGATTTCGGACAGGAAGTGGAAGACATTGATTTCCGCTTGAATGAGAACAAGATGCCTCACTTCATGCCCTACGACATCGCCAAGTCCATCTTCGAGACGGGCAAAAACCTACGCTTCATCAAGACATGTCATCCGGAACATCCCTTGGCGACAGCGAATATCCTTGATGTAACTCATCCCCCGAAAGTGAGCTGGCTCTACGACTGGGACGCAATCCAAAAGCTTGAGAGGCGAGTTCATGAATATCGAAACAATCTTCTAGAGGCCATCCGGAAAACTCGCACTGGTAAAGAGGAACCTTTACAAGCACAAAATGGCACTCTGACTCTACAGATGGATCACGGGCTACAGATCTTTGGGCTGGAGGAGGAACGAATGGAACAGCTTCTCTTGGCTTCGATCGACCAGTTCAACCAGCCTCTACCTGATCATGATATGGAGGATGCCCTGAGCCAGGTCGTCCGTCAGCGACTTTCGGGAACATATCGGCCTCCGACTAACGGCTTCGATTTTGCACCTCATTGGTCACTGCTGCCAGTACTCTCCTTCGGCAGCATTGCTAATGCCCAGGCCCATGTAGTCAACCAGGAGAGTCTGCGACTGCTCTTCAGCAACCACGACTTGCGTAGTCACCTCAAGATGCATCGCGACTTTCACCTGTTAGGGAGTGGGATGTTTGTCAGCCGCTTATCCCACGCCCTGTTTGATCCTGAACTGGAAACAGCCGAGCGACATGCTGGAGTTGCAAGGCAGGGAGGCGTCATGGGCCTTCGTCTAGGAGGCCGAGACACTTGGCCACCTGCGAGCTCTGAACTGCGGCTTGCCCTTATGGGGGTGTTGGCGGAGAGTTTCGGCTCCGACAATGCGTTTACCCATGAAAAGCTGACCAGCATATCGAGGGATTCTTCCGAATTGCCGGGCGATCTGAGCTTTGCTGTGCGAGATCTGTCTCAGGAGGAAGTCGACAAGTGTATGAATCCAGATACTCTAGAGGCACTCGACTTCCTGCGCTTGTCATACAAAGCACCACCCGCCTTGTCCTCTATCATCACACCGGTGATTCTCACTCAGTACGATCGTATCTTCAAGCTTTTGCTGAGGATTCTGAGAATGGTATATGTTGTGAACCAACTTTTCAGGGACATCAACGCAAGGACCACCCGCTGGGATGATCCAGAGGACGTCTCCTTTCGGTTTTCCCGCGAGGCACACCATTTCGTCTCGGGCATTACTTCCTTCTTCTTTGATGCGGGAATTGCTATACCCTGGCAAGCATTCGAGGCCAAATTGGACAAGATCGAGACGAATCTCAACAACCCAGACGCCAGCAGCACGCCAGAGGAGGCAGAGAGTCCCGACAGACTTCGAGAGTTTCACTCACGAGTCCTAGACCGCATCATGCTCTCCCTCTTCCTGAGGAAACGTCAGCAGCCAGTGCTCAAGCTTCTAGAGGAGATATTTACTGCAGTCCTCGAGTACGTGAAATACTCTCGATCTAAGGCGATAGGGAGAGACTCAACCGAGACTCGGGATCTACATCAGCTGTACCGTAACTTTAAGAAGAAGGTGCAGATCTTCATCACGGTCTGCCGGGCATTGACAGAAAAGAGTCGATCAACTAGTAACAAGGTTTCGGACGACTTGGGGCTGAAGCAGGAGGGCATAGGTGAAGACCATATGGTTGCACAGCTACTGATGAAGTTGGATATGAACGATTATTATTCAAAGCACTAGATACCCGGTTTCATAACCTCAGGACTATTATAACATAAGATAAGACATGATCATGAGCGCCGCCACCTCGGGTACTTGTCATAACTACCTACTCCGTAGTTAAGCAACAGTTGCCAATACCAAGTCGACAACCCCGCCACGACTTGGTGGGGGCTTTGCCAAGGCTGCCCCTCATCGCGTCTCCACGCGACTAATTTATCATGAGCATGGTAAACAAGAAACCATAGTAACAACCTCAATCAAACATCATCAACCACATAAACACAAAATGTCTCGACCAAGCGCCGCAGCGCGCAATCTGTCTCTGACGGAAGAGCTTGAAAGGCTCGAACAATCCATCACTCTCACCCTTCAAGGTACCGAATGCCTCAGCCAAGACCAGCCTGGCTTTGCTCATCAACAAACATAGAAATCGACCGCAACTTCAGCAAGTCGCATCGAATCGTTACGACAAGCATTCTACCCTTGGTGGAAGGATACGGAGAGCACTCGCGTGCTGTCTGGGAGGCATCCAAGGTACAACTCCCCTCTCTCAGCTCTGGACGCCCGAAGCTTACCATGTGCAGTTCTGGAAACAATTCTTCGAGGCATCGGCCAACGTATCTCTGTCCGGGTACGAGGAACTTGCCAACGATGACGAATCAACGAACGCGGAAGAGAGCACTGCGATGAGAGATGATACAACAGCCGACTATACAGCTCAGCACGGAGAGGACGTTACTGCTACAACAGGCGGTGAACGCTCGACATTTCAGGCTGATGAATCACTCCTCGACGATGCGGAGCTCACCGGAAGCACGCCTCGACCGCCTGCGTCCAAGACCAAGACCAGATACTCTGACCTCGAATCTCCCTACGAAGCCATGAAACGAGAGATGCAGGGCGAGGAGAACAACACGACGGTTCTAGATGATAACGACGACTCGACAGTCTTGTTTGCGCAACATACCGCTAGACTACCCGACATGTCAATGACACCGCGGAATCAGATAGAGCAGGACCAAACGAGTGAGCAATCAGTACATCCTCACAAGGACCCGCTGCTGCATCGCATTCTCGACAAGAACTACCGCATCCAGGCCACGCCGCACAAGCCCGCCCTGCGCATCTCTCCCCTCAAGAGCGCACAGCCCAAGAAAGAGACTCCGTCGTGGAAAGACTCGCCCCCATCCTCACCCGAGATGGCAGTGCCCACTCTGCGTAGCGAGGCTTTCATGTCGCCCTACAAAAGCAATGCTCGACAGCGCCTTGCGACGGCGACGCAGGGCCCTCGAACACCCGGCGTTAGCGTACAGACACCAGCAACGGCGAGGAAGACCCGGGATGTTTTCGCCGACGATAGTATCCAGGCGAGTGGGAGGAAGTACGAGATTGACTGGGAGAGCGACGGGGGCGACGAGGACATTGATTTGTATGCTGGCATGAGTCCGCCCAAGACGATCCAGTTTGCCCTTCCACCTTCGAAACTGTTACAGACACCTGGTAAGTCCTGCTCTCTCTTTAGTGCTGTACAGGGAAGAACCCAGAAGCTAACTTTACTTTTAGCGCGGGAAGCGAGCCAAAGAATCGTTGGCGATATTCTTCTAGATGCTGGGGTTGACCCGAACTCGTCTGAGTACAGCCCTACTATGGTGAAGATGAATGAAGACATTCTCGACGATAGCTTCTGAGGGCTCTGGTTTGCAAGAGAGGATGTAAGAACGAATTCAATTAAAGCTAGCCTCGTTTATAGTGAGAGATACCCGCCCGTTCATTGAATTTTGTTCCTCGCCGTCTTGCTGATGTGCCCGGTTTCTTCTCACTTCATCGGTGAGGCGGGATTGTGCTATGCAACCCTCATGTTATAGCCAACATAAGAACTGCACACTAGCCTTTTTCCAATAGCGAACCTTTTCATGGCAGTGTCCATAACCCATTCCATCTTCTGCCAATCTATTCATATCTTGGCTTACATGCTGAATCTGATCTGTGATTTGAGGGCTTGTTCTTGCAGCTTCTGCTCGTCGATGGCGGGCTCTTGCTTTTTCTTTTCCTTCTCGACTAAAGGCGCAGTGGATGAAAAGGTGGCGATAGAGGCGGTCTCTGGGTCTGAAGTGTTGGATTTGCTGTACTTTTGATCTGTTGTGGGGTTCATATTGGCTATGTTCTAGGCATGAGTATCACAAACTACCAACTCCAGGATTTCGGCTTTTTGTTCTTACAGCTTGAGCTAGTCGTGTTATTATTTCTGGCAGGGTTGGACATGTTGAGGAAGTTGATGGATGGACTACTGGGTGATTGTGAGCACCGATAGTTAGGGGCTGGCCAGGTATCAGAACGAGAGTTGTGGTTGTTGTTGAGATGTGATTGTGTGTGAGATTGAAGTCCATAAAGCGGTACATTGCATTCCCTTTATACTGCGTGCAGTGCTTTAGATGATAACCGCCCTGCATCAAGAGGTGTATTGAAGAAGCCTCGACTAGCACCCAGAACGGCATCGTGAAAGTGGTGTTGCGCAGCACGATGCACAGGCATCACAGATGTTTGCGTGACTCATTACGAAGCCTATATCAGCCTTAATTACGCGGGGTGAATATGAAATGGTCTACGTACAGGGCTGACGACGCGGTCGTAGGTGTAAGTAAGCACCAAGATCTGCGCAGGAGGATCTAAGATGAGCAGGTACATAATAGTAGAATACAGGGGAGCAGAACGTGACTATCGTATTACTCAGTAGGCTACAGAAGCAAGTTTCTGGCTATGGTGTGTCTGTAAGAGTCACTGGGAGTTCTAACTAGTATGGGATCCGTTGACTCATGCTAGCCGTGTATCATTCCCAAGGTGAGACGAATAGTTAGTCAACAGACTGAATTTTCCCTTCCTTCAGAAATCGCGTAAAAAGGCGAAGAATTTTTGGGGTCATAATCGAAATGACTGATCATTTAGCACAATCGCGTCACTGTAGGCTAACACGACAGCTCATCACAGCACGAAAGAGAAGTGATTATTATCCCCATGGTCGATTCGAGAAGAGTCAAATATAATGGAAGTGTACGTCACCCACCGAGATCCATGCTCAAAGAGGCAATTGAGATTTGGAACCTTTGAAGCTCAAGTTCACACAAGCCTCATGTGGCTGCCGAACGGTGGCTGATATAACACCCACCCGCCGTCACATATCATGGCAATCACCTTACTTGGTGTTTTGTAACTGAACCCTCAGGAAGTCACTATAGAGAACTAGAGTAGAAGAAAACTAGAAGTGAGCCTTATTATTACCGCAAATCTACGGATAAAAATCCAAAGATTTGTACGGAGTACATGCGGGAGGGACTTGAAGTCCAAGATGCGCGCGCTTGCTGGCCAATCAGCCCTCAACAAGATACAGAGGCCCCCGCATCTTATCGATAAGCAGCTTTCCGGCTTATCGAATAAATTTTCCCAAGCCTGGGAAGTTTTTCTGGCTGTAGTCTCAGGCCGTGCTAGTAAATGGTCCCTCGGATGTTGGTGAAGAAGCGCAAAGATGGAGGACCAGCAGCATAAACCGCATCGCAAGTCCAAGGACAGGAAGGAGAAGAAACAGCACACGGGAGGTAAGTTATTATGGCTACTCCACGTCAATTGCGACGAGAGCGCATGCTAACTAGAACCAGAGCGCAATCCCAAGGCCTTCACCTTCTCTAACCCTGGTAAGCTTGCACGACAAGCAGCGAGATCGCAAGATGTAAGATCGCAGTACTCTCTCGAATGGTCTCTTTACATGCTGACAGTCTGGGCCAGATCAAAGAAAAGCGACTCCATGTTCCGCTCGTCGACCGATTGCCCGATGAGGCACCTCCTCGCCTCGTCACTATCGTTGGCCCTCCCGGCGTAGGCAAGACGACTCTCCTCAAGTCCCTCGTCCGACGATATTCCAAGGAAACCATATCCGACCCCCAAGGTCCTATCACGGTTGTCACATCCAAGAAACAGCGCTTGACCTTTGTCGAATGCCCCAACGAGCTCGAGGCCATGGTCGACATCGCCAAGGTGGCCGACATTGTTCTTCTCATGATCGATGGAAACTATGGCTTCGAAATGGAGACTATGGAGTTCCTCAACATCCTTGCTGCAACGGGTATGCCGGGTAACGTGTTTGGCATCCTGACCCATCTCGACCTGTTTCGCAAGCCTCAGGCGCTCAAGGATGCGAAGAAGAGGCTGAAGAGGAGGCTTTGGACCGAGTTATACCAGGGAGCTCATCTCTTCTATCTTTCTGGTGTCATGAACGGCCGATACCCCGATCGCGAAATCCACAACCTGTCGCGCTTCCTCTCCGTCATGAAGAACCCCCGCCCGCTGATCTGGCGCAACTCCCACCCATACTCTATTGTTGACAGCTTCCGAGATATCACACATCCCACCAAGATCGAAGAAGACCCTAACTGCGACCGATCGATTGTTCTGTCAGGATATCTGCGAGGTACAAACTTCTCCTCGCAGGGCCAGCGCGTACATGTTCCTGGTTTGGGAGATTTCACAGTCTCAAGCATGGAAGTTCTGCCTGACCCTTGTCCCACCCCATCCATGGAGCAGGCGATAGCTAAAATCACTGGCAAAACTGGACGACGGAGGCTGGACGAGAAGGAGAAGAAGCTACATGCACCCATGTCAGATCGTAGTGGCTTGAAGATCGAAGGTGACGCTGTCTGGATCACGAGAGAAAAGGGCTTCAACTTTGATAGGGATGAGGATGAAGTTGAACGAGGCGAGGGTGAGGAGATGATTGTCGACCTCCAGGCAGAGCGGAAACTCCTGGGTCAGATGGATGGCGGCGTTCAGCTTTTCAAGGGCGGCGAGAAGATTGAAGCGGTGCCCGAAGATGAAGATACGGGCAGAAAAACACAGCGGAAAGCCCGGTTCGCCGAGCGTGAAGAGTCGGATGGAGAGCAGGATGTCGATGACGAGGGTTTCGTCAGTGGAGACGATGAAGTCGATTCGGATGCCGAAGTCGAGTTCAACGAGGGTAAGCTGGGCAAGATGTTCCGCAAAGACGTCGATAAGGAGGCTGGCGAGGACGATCTAGCCTTTGCGGACAGCGACTCGGACCTTGGATCGATGTCTGAGGGAGAGGAGGAGGACGACGACGAGGAAGAATACGACTCCGATGAAGAGGCTGCAGCTTTGAGGTGGAAGGACAACCTGGTTGGCAATGCTCTGAAGCTTCACGGCAAGAGGCGCTCATATCACACAGGTGATCTGGCCAGATTCATCTACGACGACTCGATTAGCGCTGAAGACGCTTTGAAGCGATGGAGGGGCGAAGACGACGACTCGGAAGAGAATATCGAGGACTCTGACGACGATGAAGCCTTCTTTAAGAAGTCAAAACAAGAGAAGGAAGACTCTGTGGAAGACAGGACAATACCCCTTTATGACTACGAGGATCTCGCAGCAAAGTGGGCAGCACAGGCAAACGTCGAGGCCTTACGGCGAAGATTTACCTCAGCAGCCCTTGCCGCGGGTGAAGACGATGACGAAGGAAACGATGATGATATGGAGGGAGGGGATTCAAATGACGAAGGCGACGGTGTGTTTGAGGATCTCGAGGCTGAAACCGAGGCTCCCAAGGAGGTGGCCCAACAAACACCCGAGGACATTGAGGCCGAGCGAGAGAAGAACGCCAAGCGCAAAGAGGAGCTCAAGATGAGGTTCGAGGAAGAGGATCGAGACGGATTCCTAAACGACAAGGCCAACGCACGACGAGACGGTGGCGATGTCCAAGAGTTTGGCGAGGACCAGTGGTATGAATCACAAAAGGCCATGATCCAGAAGCAGCTCGACATCAACAAGGAGGAGTTTGAGACGCTAGACGAGCGCCAGCGCGCGGCTGTCGAAGGCTACCGCGCAGGCAAATACGCAAAGGTAGTTCTCGAAGGCGTGCCGGCCGAGTTCGTCAACATGTTCGACTCTCGCCGTCCCATCGTCATCGGCGGTCTCTCTGCCACCGAGGACCGCTTCGGCTACCTCCAGGTGCGCATCAAGCGACACCGCTGGCACAAGCGCATCCTCAAGACCAACGACCCGCTCATATTCTCGCTGGGCTGGCGGCGCTTCCAGACGATGCCCATCTACAGCACCACCGACTCGCGGACGCGCAACCGCATGCTCAAGTACACGCCCGAGCACATGCACTGCTTCGGCACCATCTACGGTCCGCTCATCGCGCCCAACACGGGCTTCGCCTGCTTCAACTCCATGTCGGCGACCAACGCGGGCTTCCGCATCGCCGCGACGGGCACCATCCTCAGCGTGGACGAGTCGACCGAGATCGTCAAGAAGCTCAAGCTCACGGGCACACCGGCAAAGATCTACAAGAACACGGCCTTCATCAAGGACATGTTCAACACGTCGCTCGAGATCGCAAAGTTCGAGGGCGCCTCCATCAAGACCGTCTCGGGCATCCGCGGCCAGATCAAGCGCGCCCTGTCCAAGCCCGAGGGCCACTTCCGCGCCACCTTTGAGGACAAGATCCTCCTCAGCGACATCGTCTTCCTGCGCGCCTGGTACCCGATCAAGCCCCACCGCTTCTACAACCCCGTCACCAACCTCATCGGCTGGCAGCCCATGCGCCGCACGGGCGAGGTCCGCCGCGACCAGAACGTCCCCACGCCCCAGCCCAAGAACAGCCAGTATCGCGCCATCGAGCGCGAGACCCGTCACTTCAACCCGCTCCGCGTGCCCCGCGCTCTCGCCGCCGAGCTGCCCTTCCGCTCGCAGATCGTCCAAACCAAGAAGCAGAAGCGCGAGACCTACATGCAGAAGCGCGCCGTTGTCCTCGCGCCTGGCTCCGAGGAGAAGAAGGCTCGCGCCCTCATGCAGCAGCTGCTCACCGTCCGCAACGACGCCGCTGCCAAGCGTCGCGCAAAGAAGGACGAGAATCGTGCCGCCTTTCAGAAGAGGCTTGCCGACAGCGAGGAGAAGAAGGAGGCTCGCGAGAAGCGCGAGTCGAAGGAGTATTGGCGCAAGAACGGTCGCAAGCGCAGCGCCGCCGAGGATGGAGGTGGGGGCAAGCGAAGGAGGTAGAGACATTCAACTTGCCCATCCGGCTACCGTTTGGCAAGAGTCTATTGAAGACAGCAGGAAAATCGATGGGTGTACACCTCATTTAATTGGCGTTGTTGAGAGAAAATCGGAATTATCTTTATCGTTCATGCAATTAACGTTCAGCATAGTGACATATATCATCTATGAACATTCTCCCTCCCATGTTGTTTTGTGCACTGCTAACCCGGACGGCGGAGATTTTCCACGGCCAAGATAGTTACAAATCAAATCATCGCACAGATCCGGGCCATAAAGAATACAAGTTGTAATTGTGCACCTCGACTCAAAGGATCAGTGAAAAGGCGTAGGCCTGTTGCAAGAATACACAATATACAATCCCAAACACCAATCCTTAATAACAAAGGCGCGCAAGAAACAAGCCTTGGGCCAGATGCTGCGAATCCTTCCACCGACGCATTAATTAAAGGCCTCATCTCCCGTCAACCCTCACTCGGGAAGACGTTACCAAACCACAGCTTGGTCGCGGCCAACTTCGGCACACTCTGGAGACGACCCTGTTCCGAAACCAGCATCTGCCCAGTCCACGTCCATATTTTAACCATCTGTCATCACCGTCAACTAGAGTCATTTGTCGCATTGCGTGCTAAGGAATGCTCCCAAAAACCAGTTCGCGCCCGATTCCAATTTGACAATCCTTTCCCTGGATTCAAGGGAAGACATGCGCCCCGAAATGCCGTCAAACACATTCATTGCTTAGGCCAGCCATGCCTTCTCCCAGCTCGTATACATGTAGAAATCGCATCGTATCGATTATTTAGGAAGCATACATGGGCTCCTTGTTAGGAGCCGCAGCCTCCTCAGGAACATAGGGAGCTTCCGTGTCGATAGCGGTAGGCTCACGGATCTCCTCGCGGAGGCCAGCGGGGGTGGGAATCTGAGGAGCATTCTCGGAGGTATAGTCCGACTGGTAGGGCTGCGAGTGGAAAGGCTGAGCCTGGTGAGTCTCGGATCGGAAGGGGTTCGACTGTTGAGACTCGGACTGGAAAGACTGAGAATTGATGGGGTCCTCGGTAGGAGGGGTAGGGAACTGGGGCTCCTTGACGATGGGACCAGTAGGGGCAGAGGGAGCAGAGAATCCAGACTGCTCAGGGCGGTCAATCTTCTGGCGCGAAGGGGTCTTGCCACGGAGGAGATCTTGGACCTTGCCACTGTAGTCCCCGGCGTACTGCTTGCTGATGGCGGAAACCTGACCCATCTGCTTCGAGGCAACATCTCGGACCTGGGCGGTCTGAGAGTTGATGAGGCTGGACGCGTGGTGGATTTGCTCGTCAATAAGCTCCTGGTTGGAGGTGTAGACCAGAGGGACGAAGAAAACAACGGTGGTTCCGATAACAGCAAGTCCCCAGTAGGGAACAAGCTTGACCAGATAGTAAGAGATCAGAGCAGCGATGAAGGCCTAGAACTATGTCAATTCCCAATCAACCAGCCCGAATATTTCATATACTTACAGCAGCAGAAGCAAAGACATTCTCAGCAAAGATGATTCGCTGAGCCTCAATGACGAAGAAGTTGATGAGTTCGTGCACGTCGCCAATAAGAGCATCGAGAGTCTCGCGGGGAACCGTGTAGTATCGACGAGGGCGAACCTGGGTAGCCAAACCGTTGTTGAGAACGACCTTACCGACAACCTCAGCGGCAATGGTCACACCCAGGACCATCCAAGAGACCTTGAAAGCCCATCGGAGTACATCCAGGTACCGAGCGGCAAAAATTAGAGCGACAATGGTGGCATAAGCGATACCAGAGGCACCTTGAATGCGAAGCATACGTCAGCAGTTGCGACTGACGACAGAACGCATGACTTACGAGGGTTGTTCCACGAAAGGAGCTCAGAGAAGAAAGAGTGGTAATGGGTGAGAGGCTGGCCGGTAGCAGCGGGAGCCGAGGGAGTGCGTCGAGAAGCAGCCAGGTTGGAGAGCTCGTCAGAAGCCTTCTGAGTTTGATCTTTAGCGTTCTGTGCAACGGGGCCTAGAAGAAACAAAAAAGGGGGCGTTAGCAAAAACAGGCCAAATATCAACAACTAGAGCAGGTGTCCGTACCGTTGGCGACAGAGTCGTAGGCAGCAGCAGCATCTGTAATACTAAGTCAGTCGGCCTGTTCTGCGGAAAGAATCCCGAATCTCATGGCAGGAGATGCTGAAGTGGTGCAGCAATGGCAGAAAAACACTGTGGAACATCGTTAGCAAAGCTGCGCCCGCTATCAAGCGTACGAGGACAGCGCATCAAATACATACCTCACTGGTTTTGGTGGCCTCGAGAAGAGAGCCGCCGTTGGCGGTAGGAGCGGAATCAGCCATTTCGACGATCAGGCGAGACAAGTGAAGGCGTCTAGAAGCGGTGCACTCGCAAAGAGAATCGTCGAGCAAGTTGAAAGCTGGAAGATTCGCGTGGACAGGAGGTGACTTGGGGAGAAGAAGGTCTGCAGGAAGCGAAAGACGAGGTGAGCAAAAGTGGCCCAAGAATTAGGAGCTTTGATTGATGCAGGGTCAAAAGTGACAAGGGAGGTTCCGAAGAGCTACGGAGCTGTCTGTCCCGCTCCCTGCCACTCTCGCTCTTGGTCTCGAGCTTGCTGGCCTGTCGATAAGGGGCGGGCGGACGTGGTCGTGTGAGAGAAACAGGCAAAGCAAGCGAGACGAGCCAACAACCCCTGGAGCGAGCAGAGGATAAGGTCAAGGATATGCAGAGCGAAACGTACCTGATGAGCGCAACTGAAGGATTTGAGGAGGAGAGAATCGATTGATCGTCTTCGTTGACAGAAGAGAGAGAGAAGGTTGGTTGATGTATGATGATGATGATGATGGAGGAGGAGAAAGAATGGGAGGAGGGAAAGAGGAATGACGTTTGGCCAAAGGTTTACTTTTTGGGTCTTGGAGGGGAGCGAAAAGACCAAGTTTCGATTCGTAGGAAGGGCGACACACGCACGGGGATGACGGTGACGGCAGTGACGCCTCTGTTAGTCTCGTTCAGTCAACGGGAAGCAGGAAACCCCCAACTTGGTTACAGGGACATTCACAGAGCACAACAGGGCAGAGCAGGGCTTCAGTGGAGAGATGGACGCTGAATAACGCCCGGCGTCAACAGGCAGATTGTACTGCAGAAGGGAGCTGGACAATGGAGCTTGATCCGATCCATGATGTTTGCTGCCGCAGCCAGTGGAGCTCCTCATTAGCTTGTGAATGACGCAGTGCTACGCAACGTCGGGACCTAAGGGGTACTTCCTGCATAGCTAATGCTATATGGTTTATCCAAGTATCCCCCGGGTCACCACCCTTTCAAAACGTCCGAGCAGATCCAGCTGCAAAGCCAATCCCGTCATCAGGGCGCTGAAACGACGACATTCCAAGTTCCCATCTTTCTCAAGCTGGGAGCTCTTATCTTTCTACTCCGTACTGCAGCAGACGACGTCCTGCTGCATCGGGACGGACACATCCCACGGGAGAATGAGCCTCGCAATGGAATAATCCTGTTCCGAAACCCCTTGCAGATGTCTGCAAGGATTTGGATACGTACTTAGATGATGCTTCGACATGATGATCTGGTCATTTCAAGCAAGCTTGTTCAATGCATGTGATAATTACGCTAAAAGGGGGCGCTTTTTTGCTAGGGCGAAGGAAAAACCACATCCTTGGAACCTATCAAAAAGCACAGACCCACCCATGTTATTCGAGTTGCACGACAACTAACGTTAGGTACTATCTTGAACTCTGCTGCCTATGTACCAGATAAGGCCTTATAGCATATAGATAGACTGGGTGTGCATTGACCTGAGTATGCACTATGACTTATGTCTGAAACGCCAAATCCTCAATGTGAATTATTCTATGCTTATGCTGGCCGTCGAATATAAATCTCAGTCCGTCCTGCTCAAGCAGTCCAAACCCCAATAGTCAAGATACCCACTTGGAAGCTCCAGAGCAAGCTGCGTCTTTCCAAGCACTCTCATTGGCCAGTGAATCTATCGATGCCGTCAACCAAAGCTGATCCTGCATCATCAATACGTACCTTGCCGTCTCTAACTTGGCACTATCACAGCCCAGCTAATATCAAACATTCTGATGTGACGAAGTGGGAATATTATTGTCCTTATTTTTTCGGATAACATAGAAATTCGGATAACTGTACTGTATGTCTAATCCGCAAGTCCCTGCGGTTCTAGGAAAACCCTTTCAGATTCTGGTGAAAACAGCAATGACCTTGTAGTTACTCCGACTCCCGTGCTAAGGTACACAAACGCCTCTAACAAATGGCAGCAGTGATAATAAGATGGCTGAGCCGCATTCTAGGAAAACAAGAAGAAAGAAAGAACTGATGAGGGGCAGTATGCTTCCAGACAATACGTCCCACAATAGCGTCCCAGCACGTGCCCATCTTGAAGCAGTAGAGCACTCACCCTGCCCTGCCCAGCTATGTACAAATCAAAGGTTTCCCTAAGCTGCTAGAAAACGGTATGGGGAATGTCGCGTGACGAGCATCGGAGCGCATGAGGCTACGCCGATAGTAATCTTGTGCTTTGTCCAATTTACTTCCGCCAACCCCAGAAGCCTCCTCCAGAAGCTGGCGATCCCGAATTCGTTGATCCAGGCTTGCTGTTGAGAGTTTCCGTCGGCGTTGACACGCCATGGCCCATCCCATTACCGGACAGCAGGCCGAACACCCCCATAGACCCGGATTGCGATGCCGACGACCCGTGCGACGAGTTGTGGCTTAGGCCGTGAGATTTCCGCAGAGCCTCCAACTTCTGGCGAGCCTCCTCGGCTTCCTGTTTAGCTATCGCTTCAGCTGTCTTAGCCTGCACTAGCTCCAGCAGTAAATCTTCATGTTCACTCTGTGGCGGCGCGGGCCCCGTTGTGGTCACCATTGGCAGACTCGCTTCGTGCCCTCGCGGCAAAGATGATACTCGTTTGTTGAACTTTGCCGTGGGGGTTGGCACTGGCACCGGTTCGGGTTCGGCGGGTACTGGCGTCGACTTGCTGCGTCCAAGTTTGAACTCTCTCAATCCCGCCGCACTGGCCTTGCTGCCTCGGTCTGCGTCCATATCCCTAATCGATTCGTGCGCGGAGCTTGCAGATACTCGAGATTTCAAGCCATGCATCTGCTTCTCGAGCCTTTGTTTATCCTGGTGGAGAGTTCTGACATGTGCATGACTCTCCCGAAGCTGCTCCTTGACCATTACCATTTCCTGGCTCAGGTCGTGAATCTGGCGACTGTACTCTTGCGATTGCGACATGGCACTAGCGAGTTGATCTTTGGCATGAGACAACTCCTCCCGCAGTTGGACCTTTGATACAAGCATGGAAGACCGACGTTGATCCTCTTCTATCTGGAAACGACGCTCTACCATGTCGAGCAGATTTGACAAGTCTTGTGTAGAGGGGGTCTTCTCACTCTGAGTCTGCTCTCCCTCTGACTCCCGAGTTTCGACAGGGCTATGCGTCTTCGATTCGGTGGCTTCGTCTTCCGATCCGTCTTCCGACCTGTTATCATTGTCCGCATCTGAGATTGTAACCTGAGGGCCGCTCGAGTCTGAGGACGTTGAGTCCCTATCAACCTTCTGCCTCAGGCCGCTGAGAAGCGACTGGACTGCCTTACGATCCTCTTGTCGCTCCTCGCGCTCTCTCTGCAGCTGGTTCGACAACAAAGCATGGTTCCGCTGCAGCTCGCTCAGTGCGGTCAATAAGTCTTCGATCTGACTGTGAAGATTACGCTCGTCGGTGTTCTTCTGTAAATTCATGGACTTGGTGCCGACCGGAGTCGACTCGCGCGCGATGCCTCCGTCCTCGGTGTTGGATGAGTCCCTCGACACAGTGGTGGCATCTGTCGACGTTGAGCTGGTAACGCTAGCCGAACTGGCTTCCATGGAGTTCAACGTAGAAGCAAGACTCTGTTTGGATGCGCTCCGGCGTAACATGCTCAGCGGTCGGGCAGGTGCCGTGTTCCCTGGGCTGAGGTTGGTAGACTTGGGGGACAAGCTAGTGGTAGAAGAGGCCCAGATGCGGCCCAAGAAACGGCTAGCCGCAGTAGTTATCTCGGAGCCTCTGACTGGGCTGGTGGCAGCGGTCTTCGATTCCCGGTAGCTTTGCTCAAGTTGCTCCATGTTCTCTCTCGTGACAGCACCTGTCAAGCCAACGAAATCTTGAACAAACTCATCGGCGTTGTAATGATAGCAATCCCAGAGGCCACGAGACAGAAGAAGCTGCATCACATCCTCCATCTCAGAGCAAGCCAATAGTCGCGCCTCGTTCTTCCGCATTAGGGATAGCGCGACTCGCATCAATGTCTCTGAAGCTCCCTCGGCGAAGATAACATCGTAGATGCGGAACAGCATCGGCAAGGGACAGGTCACGGCAAAAAAGCTAAGGAACCACTGAGAGACATAAGCAGGGTCGACCTGCAGTTCATCAAGGTGATTTGAGAGCACCGGGAGGCTTTGCCGCAGCAGCTCTTTGAATTGGTGGATGCGCACGTGGAGCCCCGAGAGATCAGGGAGAAAGCACGCCCTTAGATCGTATTGGTCCATGAGGCTTGAATTGCTTGTCAGTCATTTCTGATTTGGCTTGGAAGGGGGAGTGGGGGATATAGGGGTTGAGTGCTTACCGGACCAATACACAAAAGGCCTGTTTGTCGGGCATATGCATCAGCAAAGGGCCGACCAGAAAGGCGAGCCCCTGGCAATAGCCAATCTTGGTGTCGTAGAGACTGAAGCACTTGAGAACACGGCCAAGCATACGCTGTCCGTCTCCCTCGGGATCGCGGAACATGTCTACTCCAGGAAAGCTTCGACCCAGGTCCTTGCCAATGATAACCTCATAAGGGCTCGATTCGCCACAGAAACGGTCGTATTGCTCTTCCAATAATGCATCCCGAGCGCCCGACATGCTCTGCCAGACCACTCCACGCAGTGGCGGTGGAATACCTTTGCGGATCTTGTTTGATAATAGAGTCGGTAGACGGGCGGCCGTTTGCTGGTAGTCCTTGACCAAGGCGGCGTAGAACTCAAGGTCTGTCATGGGGGGAGGAGGGAGCATGGAATAGCGGAGGGCGGGAGGTGTTGGTCCCTGAACCATCTGTCGAAGCTGAGCCATGGAAGGTGGGCGAGGTTTACTGACTGCGCTACGTTCTGCAGTGGCGTGGTCGACGGCTTGGACTTTGACGCTCTTTGGGTTCGTAGCCAGCTTTGCATTCTCCTGTTCAAGCCGGGCCAGCAATAATGCCGTCGACTGCATAAGTTAGATGATGATCCTTTCGAATTGATTAGTTGATCGTAGGCACTCACGTTGTCTGTCTCCTCATCCTTGGTCTGTTCGTCTTCGGTCTTTTCCAGCTGTTCCCAGTTCACCTCCTCCTGGTCGTCCGAAAAGTTGCCTTCATCGGCAAGCTCGTCATTCAAAAACCGAGTGGTGAGCATCGGTGGCGGCATAGTCGCTGTAGAATCACGTAGGGCTTCCGTGTCTGTTGCCTCTTCCGTGCTTGGACTGTTGACTGCCTCTTGGTCGTTGTCCTCGTCCCTACTGTCCCGCCGCGAGACGTGCTCGGCGTTTTCTTGAATGGGAGAATCGTCGATAACCGATGCCCTGGTCGGTGTCGATTGAGTCGTGTCAACAACGGGAGTTTTGGCGGGAGAATCAAGGACTATAGGGTCTGGTTCGGATAGTCGAACCGTAACCAGAGAGTCGTGAGCCATCTTTGGGGTCTCAGGCCCCGAGTCTCGGGTCATCATGGAAGCTCGTTCGGCAGGCGCGGTTGAAGGGAGAGACTCATGTCCGCTCTTTGGGACGTCAGCGTCCATACCGGTGGGACTAAGTCGGTGGAGAGGTCGAGTTTCTGGACTGGAACGGGCAGTGTCGAGACACAATCCAGTGTCGCTGGCGGCGATTCGCTAGGACAACGACGCTTGGGAATACCAAACCGTTCTATCGCGTGCTCGGGATCCTGACAACGAGTAGAGCAGAAGCAAGCTCAAAGATCAAGTTTGAGTGCCTGAGATATTAAGAAAAGGACCAGGCTGCCGATTAAGACGTCTGCGAGTATCGGTGGCTCATCGAGGGGTGGTCCCAGGCTGAAACGGGGATCGAGCTTGATGCTCCTGGGGCGATTTCGGATTTGGAATCCAGTGGAAACCTTACGGCGCAAATCGTTAATGCTCGTGGATACGCTAAAGGAGAGTGGTATCTAAGAGGCAACAAAGGATACACATCCGCATGAAGAGAGCGTCAAAGGCAGCAAAGGCCGATAGAGGTTGAAGAATGGCTGGTTGTGGGGATTGAAGTTGTCTGACTCTCCCGACTCTCGTGGAAGTTCAAGCAAGCCCAGGGGGAACCGACAGGAGGCCCTGAACCAGGAACCCACCCAGCTGATCGGTCCCTGGCTGCTGCATGATGCACCCTGTAACCTCCAATTGGGAGCCCGGGCCCAGTGAAGGCGGCAGGGCGGGTGCATGGACAGCCCCCGGACAGGGCCCTGTCACCCTGACTTGGGGTGGCCAGTGACAGCTTGCCCTAGAGGATCCGCTAATTTGTTCCGCCGTTCCAGCGGCCAGCAAACTTGCGGTGATCCGCTGTATGGCCGGCCTCGTGCGGTTCCCTGAGACGACGGAGGGGCCGGCCGGGGCCCAGGCCGGGGCTGGCTAGGCGACCGCCACGGTAACCTTGAGCTTTGAGAGGGACCTAATCGGGCGGGCCCCGTTCAGATTACATTTCGCCGTTCTTAATCTAAGACGGCAATGTCTTCGATCCGGCCGGAGGCTGACGGGAACAAGCAACAATACGTAGTACGTACTGTAGTTCCTGCCGCCAGGCTGTACTGTATTCCTGAGGCACGAGCTCCCAAACATTTGTACATATCATGTGCTCACACCTGAAAACTACAAGCATCATCCAGAAGCATCGTTGTCGAGGTAGTGGACCTTGCTGGACGGCCAACTCCCCATCTGGCCCCGTAGTAGTAAGTAGTGAAGAACCCATAAGCTTTGGCGATTCCCTACTCATAACATGCCTATGGTCGAGATGCGGTCTCTTTCCCCGGAGCCGCTTTAGGTGGGCAAATGCACGGCCAGCTGATCCCACAGCGGCTTGTGTACCATGTGGCGCCGGCTGTGGCTTTTACCCACGATAGACCGAGTACAATGGGCGAAGAAGAGCCAAGCACGTTGTCGAGTGTCATCCCTTCCGGTGCAACCTACCCTTTGTTCTTTCGACAGAGAGAGAAAAACCCGAAGCATCGTGGAACACACGTGGGGCACACCCTCTCGGACCCGAGGACTGGGTAACTCATCTGTTGATGCTTTATCGTGTCTTTTGAGTTCTGGACTTGTGTAGGCTGAACTCCCAGGACCCAGTACGTACTCCGTAGAACTTGTAGAGTTTGACCCGACAAGAGTTTATAACCCTACCAAGAGCTCGACGATCGAATCAGATCCGAAATATCACGGCGTGCCTTGCATGAGATATGTAGACTAAGTTAAGTTGGATCTCGGGAATTTTGCCACTTTAAACGCCTCGGCCCTTGCCGTAAGTCGATTCGAAGTGCAATCCGATATTCTTGAAATCTGCATGGATCTGACTGCCGGTGCCCATCAGCTTCATATATCCACGTGTACCAATTGATGCAGCCCGTAGCATTTTGAAAGGCCAAATGGAAGTGCAGATTCAATTCCCTACTGCCTAAAATTGGGAAGAAATTATCGTGAATCATCTGGCATTGATTGAATCGTTCTATCTGTAAGTCGTGATCTCAATATGATCTGGTCTAACTAAGCGTTCCCACGATGATGGTAGAAAAGGTTTCCACGGTGCCCTTCTTCAACAAGCCCGTCCCTCCATGGTACCAACATTCGCGCCCCCTTCGTCACAGATCCCACGTCACTTGTCCCAATGATGGCCAGATACGATTTCTTTGGGTATTCCAATAGCCTTCCTAACGCCTTCAGGACCCGCGACAAGACATGATGGATGACGTCTGACCCAACGCGCTCCCACACCATTAACAAAAGAAATGAAGTCCAGTAATAATCTGTCACGATCCAAAGTGGCACCAGTAAAGGCAGACTACCGAGGACCATCGAGGGCAGGTCTGTAACCGTTTCAAGCCATGGGCAAGACTCAATAGGCTTCACAGCACCCTGGTGGCGTAAGTAGTTGACGAGAAGCCTTCGCACAGGTTGGCAGATGGAATGAGGAAATAGATAGTGAACAATACGTTCAAGAGGCTCGTCTTCCATGTGGTCGTCAACCTCCATTCTGCCGTCTTGTTCTCGACTGATACCTTTGGTGGCCGATTCAACATCTCTCTCTGAGTCGGCGCTGTAAGTCTGAGCGGGCTCTTTTATAACGTTAAGTGGCGTGTCTTTGTAACAGAATAATCCTTTGAACAAGACTTGAACAGCGATGGCTGAAATGAGAACGAAGGGGACAGACAGTTGTTCGCTACACTCTAGAGTGCTAACGACTCCTCCGTGGGTGATGATGCTGTTCATGTTCACGACAAGATCCAGAGTAGCAGCGTCGTGGTGTTTTCAGGAACGTGAGTCTGTAGGAATACCCTTCTTGGGTCGAGCAGTAAAGACGTTGGCAGGATAAACTGACAAGACGTATTGATAGTCAGTAAGGGCGAGAAAGGGACGAGCATATATAACAACAAAAAACATGATGTTGGCAAATACATTAGAACATGTCCCTTTGAGAAAATGAAGATGATGCTTTCCATCGATATGAACCATCACTTTCCTAAAGCGGAGTGTGGCAGGTTTCACGGGCTACGCTCATTGGCATGGAGATCTACCAGGCTTCATGATCTTCATGTGTCTTATAAGTAAGAGGTCTCAATAACCGGTTCCGCAAAATCGCCCATATTCTTGTGTTTCTGGGTTTGTTTCTGGATATTCGGATCTGGATGCTCAAGACATGCATTTTATCGATGAATTGGTAAACAATCATGCCCTTGAGGACGAAACAAGCGATAACTTGGATGGGACGTTTTCGGGAACAAACAGGATATGTGAATCTGCATTGAGCACCGTCTGTACTCTGAGTCGTCTGTGTTTTCCATGTGTCTGCCCTGACTTTTTTTCCTTTTTCTTCTTCTTTTCTTTTTCCGTCGCGGAAGCCACTGTGAGATATGTTTCACAGTCTCAATCTGATGCATAGGTAGGTACTGCAGATTTCGAAAACCACGTAGTTCTAAATCAGACAGCCTTGAGATCGACGGCACAAACTGCTTTGCTTCACATACTCTTTTTGTTCATAAATACGATTGCTATGTTCACACAACCAATGATTAGGGATTCAACTCCCCCAGTAACTTATTCTAATGACGAGCGCTAGACATCCTCTTCCCTCAAGGAGTAGAGGACTGATTTATTGACTATTCGTGGCGGCTGTCGATGACTATTAGTTACTACCCTAAAGAACTACTGTAAAGCACTAGCGAGTACGAAAGAGAAGACGACTTTAAATACCCAAGTGGTATAAGCCCTTGAACACATACTACGATGCCTGAAGCAGCTTTCTATATCCAGGTTACGTTAACTTATTTACTATACATAGTAGGTGTACATCTACTTTATGCCATAATTACTCAGCGCTTGAAACCGAAGACGATAAAGGACCATTCACCCAAGTGAACTCGCGCAGCTTCGAAATAACTACGACTTTTGAAGGAACGGTATGCATGAATGATGGAAAGACAGAGTGAATTGAGGCGCTGCATCACGAAATCAAAGACCAATGCCCAGATCTAGCCAACAACTAAATGTCTCAAGGATACAATCATACGGCCCATGGGCATGAGGCATCGCGGGGAGCTCTAGGACTGCGGCGGTGTGGCTTTTGCCCTCGAACATGTTCCAAACTGCATGCGGGGCAGCGGGCTACTCTGTTTCTGGTTGGACATGATGATGCCGGCTAAAAGCACACAAAGGGCGTCTATCCCAGGCATGAAGACGAAACTGATCAGCTGAGGCATGAAGAATTCCAGTTGTTGAACGGCGCAGGCTGCCCCCACAACCGTCTTATCGCACGATGCGGTGAAGGCCTCCGCCGCGGAGGCGGGCAATACCTGTTCGAGCAAGATGGGACGCATGACACATCTACTGGAAGCGTCGCAGGATGCAGATGGGATGCAAACTGGGTGGGCTGCCACATGCCAACCTGGAGGTGCCCATTGGAGGTTTCTCCGTCAAGCGATGATCTGGGGGGGAAGCTGGGGTTGGTTCTGCACGGCATGGCAGTGCGATACAAGTGACGATGATTCGGCTGCGAACATGGGGGGGGCTGTTTGCAGTTGTTAGGAGCCAGTGCAGTTTGCGATAACGAAGTGCAGGGTATCATTGGACGCGATGCTCGAGATCGTCTGTGCTCGCAGTAGTCTGGAGCAGCCACCAGAGTACGTAGTCAAAATGGCTAGATCGACAATCCATCGAGATGAGCAGCATTCTGTACTCCGTACGTCTGGGCTTGTCACCAGGTAACTAGTCATCGAAAAAAAAAGGGGGCATGGGTGAAGAGAACGCGGTTATCGTGATGCATGCCTGCTCAGGAACAATGTGGTAGTGGTAACTTATTGGATGGTTGATTCAATAACTTATGTTGATCATGGGATCGGTCTTGAGTTTGCAGGGTGGAACATGTCGCGACCAGGGGTTGATAGTGAGATGTCGACCTCCATGTCGGGTTGTTTACAAGTGGTGCTGGAAATTGAGTGAGTGGATCGACATTTTTGCTCACTGTAACTTGTGAGATGAGATGCTGGATATTTATCTTTATATTGGTTGACATACAGCGATTGTCGACTCTCCTGGATGTGTTCCATCTGAAGCTCGTGACTATGAGACAGCGAGTCATGGGAGAAGAATAGGTCAATGCAAGTCATCATTCATCATTGCCCCAAGGCCGTCTCACTCCAAAGAGTCAGTCCCGCAAATGGTTCAAATCATGGATGTCTTAGCAAGGAACATGGCTAATTTGATGCTCCACCTGGTTCTCGGCCTTTATGATGCTGTACGACATGATGCCTGCCCACTTCACACGGGACAACTTTTGTGTACTAACGTTACGCATAGTATTGGTATGTGTAGTTATGCTCTTCAAAATCGAGCTTCGATTCAACCCATCATGCCTAGCTTGGCTTGAGCACCATCGCTGCCCATTGATATGTATGCCCTTATCCGACTCGCTTCGAATGGGATTGGAATTCCTTGATTCTGGCTCCTGTTAGTGCGCGGTGGAAATGGAACTTGACCGTTCAGCGGACCCCCGCCATCATCCATCCTCATAAGTAACATAGAACCCTGTCCACTGGCGTTACACCCTCTTAATCCTGGTGCCGCTAGACCTCTAGCTTGTCCAGGGGCTGCATCTTGTACTCATTCGCAGTGGATTGTAGTGTAGGTACGTGATACTCGGTGCTCTACTACTGTAGCGTCTTTCACGGCGTCCCGAGCCTTGGGAGGTTTGTTTGTGGTGGATGGACCCCGTTCTCTTGTACGGAGTACGTACTCCGTACTAACGTTAGGTCACTACTTCGCGATTCATCCCGCTCCCAGCACCCTCAAGGCCTTGACGCCGGTGACCGTTTCCTTGTTCGCTTTTCTTTTTCTCTGCCGTCTTGTAATTCATTAATTCCCCACACCCATCGCGGAGATCCCGTTGTCTTGCTTCCGGTCCTTTCATCACCTGCGTCTTGCCCCCTCCATGGCGCGTTGAGTCGATATAAAAGCAAGGCGGCACGCTTGCAAACCCCCTCCCCCTCGGCGCGACTCCCTTTTCCAACCTGCGAAAACCACCATCAAATGTTCTCCTCGCTACTGCGACGTCCCAGGGCTGGATCCCGTCGAGTCGACCGTCGTCGTAACCCGAGTGCTTCTCCTTCGCCCGGTCCGGCTCGCAGGCCTTACACCCTGGAAAGACATGCCACGGCCGATTTCACAGAGGCTGACGATGACGATGCCGACGACTCTCACGAGGAGGGCTTGACCCCGTTCCGAAGTAACGATCACCGAGTAGACGACCATGACGCCGAGGAAGACGACAGAGACGATGGGCGAGACGAAGATGGTCGACGGGGAGGTCTTCCTGTCCTACCTCTATTCTCTGCCAGCCATTTGGGTGCGTTGCCCTGATCTTGCTGGCAATACAGCATCCATGCCGCGAACATCGATGTGCTGACCGCGGTTATACAGACTCCCTACCCGTGTATAGCATTACGCATGCCATCCGAATAATTGTGTCAACCCGCACCGAAACGAGCCTTTCGTGGGACCAGCTCCGATCGCCTCAGGTCTCTCAGTTCCTCGTCAAACCTATGCAGCAGCAAATCCGAGCTCAGCACTTCACTCGCGCAACCTTGTACGCTCTCATGGCAAACTGTCTCCAGTTCAGCAAGGAGGGCGAACGATATCCCGGCAACGCAGGTACTAGTAGTACTCGTGCCAAGGTGTGCGAGCTCTTGGCCCTCAAGCTGCTCAAAGAGTACAACACTAGGGAGCTTATCGATGCCCTCGCCTACGATTTTTACCCCCTGCAAGGCTTGCCAGGAACTCAGGCGCCAAACTCCCCACGCAAGACACCTCCATCGTCCAAGATGCCCCTGATGGCGTCCCGAACATCAACCCTTGAGGTTGCGATCCGAGCCTCGGCCAAGCACTTCCTCGCCCACCCACTCGTTGTTCAACAACTGGCCGCTATCTGGAGCGGTGCAATCACCTTTCACTCGTCCGCCGACAGTCTACATCGTGAACCCCCGTCAGAAGCTGCTCGTCTTGGAAATGGCCACATCGGCAAGATCGATGACAGGACGCCTCTGCTTGGCCCTATGCCCCCCAGAGACGACCACTATGTTCCCCCAGGACGACGTACGGCAACGCTATACGACCCTAGACAGGCGTCTCTCTTCAAGCTCTCTCGACTGCGTGTTCCTCGCTATAGATCATTTCTCTCTACTCTGTCTCTTGCGGTCCTCATTGGTCTCTTCCTTGCAGTTCTCACTGAACGATCGGTACAGATCACTGGCCTAGAGTTGGTATTTTGGTTCTGGAGCGCTGGTTTTATGCTAGACGAGCTCGTTGGTTTCAACGAGCAAGGATTTGCGCTCTACATCATGAGCTTCTGGAACATCTTCGACCTTGGCATCCTCATGTTGCTCATCGTCTACTACTGTATGAGAGCGTATGGCGTTTTCCTAGTAGACCCTCATCATTGGAACGATATGGCTTACGATGTTCTTGCGGCAAATGCAATTCTACTCTTGCCGCGCATCTTTAGCATTCTGGATCATTATCAGTACTTCTCGCAGCTTCTCATCGCCTTTCGGCTGATGGCTGTCGATCTAGTTGCTGTTTTCATCCTCATTGGCATTCTCTGCAGCGGGTTCTTCTTCTTCTTCACTCTTTCCAAGAACTCGTTTGAGGCCAGCGATGTTGCTTATAAGATCTTTCAGATTCTCATGGGCTTCACCCCGGCCGCTTGGGAGGTGTAAGTCATGCCATGTTCGGACCTGGACTTTTCTTGAAGCTAATAGTCCATAGATGGGATGCGTACAACTGGCTAGGAAGGATCCTGTTGGTTCTGTTCCTCAGCATTTGTCACTTCCTCGTCGTGTAGGTCTACCCATGATCGCGGCCTTTGCTTCGCTAACCAGTCATCCAGTACCATCCTCATTACAGTCCTGACGAACTCGTTCATGGCGATTGCATCAAATGCTGAAGAAGAGCATCAGTAAGTCCTCCGGCTAGGAACGACATGTTCAATTCCTAATTCTGATTAGGTTCCTATTTGCGATCAATACGATTTCCATGGTAAAGAACGATGCGTTGTTCTCGTACATCGCTCCCAGCAACATCTTTGCGTGGCTTCTCATGCCCCTGCGGTATTTCATGCCGTTGAGACATTTCGTTTGGCTGAATCGTACAATCATCAAGGCCACCCATTTCCCCATACTCTTCTGCATTTATTTGTACGAGAGATATTGGCTGGCTCCATCCATGTACGAACCAACAGACTTGGTGGAACATCCTGCTCGTGAACGTGGCCGGCATATTTCTTTCATGGATCCCGCGAGCAGAGCTGCTATCTTCAGCCCGAGCATCAGGGTTCGCGAAGAGTCGGTGGCAGGCTTCCAAAAGGACCGCGCCCTCGAGGAGGTGTTCCGGCGCGTACCCGATCCTCTCACACTCAGGACACAGAGACGCCAAGAGAGGCGGAAAACGCAGACAGCCATTCGCAACTGGATGGAGCAGCATGATGATACCGGTACCTCGCCAGCCAACTGGCCTACACTGGATAGTGGTGCTGTGCCTCCCTGGGAAAGGAGGATGAGTGTAGGTTTGGACCGTGCGACGAACCTTAGGCGTGTTTCGGACGTTAGGTCAACGGCGAGCGATCCTGCTGATCTGGTATCCAACGCTGGCCATCCGCTCCGGCCCTCTTACTTTTCAAAGAAGAACTTGTCTTCTGAGGTACCCGAGTTCAAGGACCAAACAGATGCGGACGGTGATGATGAGCTGGTCACCAATGACGAGGATGAAGATGAGCGTGGCACTAATGCTGGACGAAGCCACATAACCGGCAGTCATCGAATTGCCGAGGAACCAGAGGATGGATACTTTGGGCCAGCGGCCAAGAACTTCGGAAAGCTTGCGTCGTCTGTTAGCTCATCTGGCAAGAATGTTCCTCCAACTCCCCGTCCAAAACGAGGTGCTCACAACAGGACCATGTCCACCAACACGATTCTCTTCAACCCTCGGGAGATTCAGCAGCATCTCAGCGCATCTTCGGTCTCGCCACCCCTTGGTAACCAATCGCGCCCAAGAACAAGCGGGCGAACAACTGCCGGAGAGAAAACACCTCGACGTAGCTCACCTCGCCGCTCATTGTATGTGTCCAACACGAAGCCCCGGCCCGTGATGCCACAGCGAGGCATGACCGAAGCAGGCGCTGTCAGTCGGTCCGCCCTGCTGAGCATTGAGCCACGGAACCGACCCAAGGACACCCGGAGGCTGTCGTCGCTGGATCTGAGCGCCATGTCTGACAATCCAAATCTCCTTGACCCCATGGGAGCTATGCCTGCAAGCTTCCAGACACAGATGGCGATGGCGATGATGAAGGACAACCGGCTGCGGGCGGCCGGTGGTACAGATGGCGGGGATCGCGACCGAATGGGAAGACTGGTGCTGGCTCGGATGAAGACGCTAGAAGAGAGCTTTGGGGACATGATCAAGGAAATGCGAGATCTAAAGAACTCGTCGACGGCTCCCACGACACGACTTAACTCGTCGGGCGAGGAGGGCCGGATGGCTCCATTGATCGAGGTAGCCGGACGAGACCGACTGCGGAAATTCAAGCTCGAGAGCGGACATCGAAAGGTGGCGTCTAAGCGACCTGCCAGCCGGAGAAGCCTCAAGGAGCCAGATGGAGAGTTGTGGGACCACAGGGGGAAGGGCAAGGAGGTGGCATACGAGTCGGACGACGAGGCAGACACGGACGACAACCTTTTCCAGAAGGGGGGATCACTGTAAAAATAAGGGCCACGGATGGGTGTTTATGAGAGGAAAGCATGACCTTGCTTTGCGTGTATATTTATGAATGCATTGGCGGCGTTAGGAAGTCATATCTGATGGCTGAGAGGAAGCCGTTTTCGGGAAAGGCCAGGGTCGATATATAAAAGGACAGACTGGAGTAATGGAGGGAGGGGGGGTGATTGTGCAAATAAAGTATCTTCTGTTTGAAGCTCTGTATGTTTTATTACGCATCCGCACACGAGTATTCGGATGATGCCAACCTAATTCATAACTGTGCCTGGTACGTGCGGTCTTGTGAAAGTCATGTTTGTCCCAAACCATGGCAACAAAACGCCCAATATTTCCTGTAAGCAATGTCGACAAGCCCAAACTATTGACTCTCTCAGGGGCTAGACGCCGCCCCCGCTGCGGTCGACCGAGACATAGCCATGAGGGGCCTTGCGCGTTCGCTGCTCGACGTCGTTGTGGTTGAGGGAGGCGGCGTTGTACTTGAAGGCGGCTGCGGTAGCCGTAGCGGCGGCTGCGACGGCCATGACGGCTCTTCCACGTCTACAGAAGATGAGTCTTGAGTACGAGGTTGTGAAGACGGATACTTACAAGAAGGGACGCGTGGAGAGGGATGTGATGATTGTCTTTGTGGCTTCCATGGTTACTAAGAAGAATATGGAGGATAGTAGCGTCAGGGAGTAGATGGGGGCTCTGAGCAGCCGAGGGGATGGGTTAGGGTTTATAGATGGGAGCTATGACAAGTGCCGTGCTACCTTGGATAGTTCAGCTCAATTGACCACGACCCCCTGCCTAACTATGTAACTAGTTAACTATTGGGTGAAGATCCCCTTGGACCGATCTGGAATCATGGCGTTCCTGTTGATTGACGTGCCAAGCACGGAGGTGGCAATTAACTAAGATCAGGCGGTCGTGCTGGGAGAGTTGAGACTGGAGCTTCTTTATAACCATGATATAAGTCAGGATTGAGGGACACAATGATAGCGATCTGCTTTTCTCTTGTTATAGCAACGCTATAAGTTCTTTACTCACTGTTAACTATTACTCCGTACTCCGTAGTTTAGATGTGGATGATGCGGAGGTGGAGATGGCGGGGCCTTTTTGCGGGGAAAGGGTAGTTAACGTTACTCCGTAGGCCAAGATGATGTTGATGAGGATGGCGTTGCTCTGTTGTTTATGTATGTGGACAAGCTACT
This sequence comes from Fusarium staphyleae, assembly GCA_017140175.1. NCBI lineage: Eukaryota > Fungi > Ascomycota > Sordariomycetes > Hypocreales > Nectriaceae > Fusarium > Fusarium staphyleae. The sequence goes on from JADDON010000105.1 coordinate 83,640, forward strand.
ATTGTGTTCTTGGTGTAACTTATTGCTTCTCACCCTCTCAGGCAGAATATGTCTCCAATAGGCGAGTTGCTCTGTTGTCTTGACGCTGTTACAGTTTAGTCACCCTACAGTCTTGACAAGAAAATGGGATCACTAACACGCACTCCATGTCAGCCGATCAGAGACCAGATTCGTCGATTTGATTCGTTCTAACTGTATCTTGTTAACGTTACAGGACCGAGTTTGCTTTTGGATACTTGTGGTTATCGCCACTTGACACGCGTGTCTGTTTGTATTCCTCAAATAACTGTAGTAAGTAGTCATGTATCTGGAGCCCTGACGATAATAATGCACCTTGCATATACGTGCTATTGATATTTCTACTCAGAGGTACGTTCCGATGTATTTGTTATGCAGGCTGACCCATGGAAGGTGACAGCCTCAAGGCAACCATTCACTTGGAGGCTCAGGCATCAACATGCTCAGAGGGGAAGGAGGTGTTAGTCACTCATAACTACCTCATTCTGCTGTATCACATCCATCTTTTCAGTTCATCATCCTCCCTAGTCAGATTCTACCAATCTCCTCACTAATCGCAAAAAAACTGCATTAAGTCGTTGCTTCATCATTTCTATGCGTCACTGCCTCAGCTGGGATCCCACGGCACAGCCACGATAGCCTCTTGGCTGACACGAGAGTCAGCCTTGAAAGTTGTGGCCATTGGTTGCCCTACGACTCGCCCTTACTAAATATATATCTCTCTTCTACTCTCACCAATAGCCTTATTTCTCATCATCATCATCATCTTCTTCTTCTTCTTCTGCTCTCTTTCATCCTCACCCTCATCCTCATCCTCATCATCACTGTCGACTGCTTGTGCTCTACCATCTCATTCGCTCTCGATCTGCCTCGTATCAATCGCAACATCCCTCAACCATCGCACTCAAGGCCACATCTGCCTGACCATGATGGACATCCCCGATAACTGGGAATCCGAGGCTGACCTCCTGGAACAACACTCTCGGTGGCTCCAGCTTATCAATACCAGCGCCCCTGTGTCTATATCAGATGAATTGTCTGTCGGCGAACCCGTGCCGGGAAATGGATTTCTCTCGAGACAGACTGGTATCAACTTCAACAAGCCCACCCTTATCAACGAGAAGCCCCCACTCAACCTCATGAGCGAGGATGAGATAGATTCAACCCGAAACTTTGAGCTCTACCGCCTTCACGCCGTCAGCTTCGAGCTTAATCAAGGCGATACCCTCGTCTTTGTGGATTTCCCGGTCCCTCAAAAGGATGCTCTCAGCAAGGCTGACTGCAATGGAATCATCTATAAGTCCCGGCAATTTCGCGTCCACTCAAAAAACCTCTTTGACACTGGCTCTTCCAAGTTCGCAGACATGCTCGGTCCCACCAATCAGTTCAAGACCCTACGACGTCGGAAACTGGTCAACAAACTCCCTGAGGGTATCAAGTATGTGTTGGATCTGACTCCACCCTCTGAGGGAGACGAACTGGTCTTTCAAATGACCGAGCTATCATTGACGCCAGGAATCATGAAGTGGTGGAGTTCTTCTTTACTCAACGGAGTTGATTCATGCCTTGTCTGTGGCCACGACGACATCTGCATGTGCGACAGACTAAAACCAGACCCTGCCGAGGACCATGATCCTCAAGAGAGTGCCTCTCCTTCAGCTTCACCACTACAAGTTGACCCATGCTGTTTAGAAGAGATAAAGAAGAGCAAGTATCCGAAACTTCCTCTTCACCCGGATGTCGCCCTTCGCATGAAAGCTGAAGGCGACGACCAAGTCTACGAAACACCGCCTTACCGGAGGATTCCAGACTACTGCCCCGTCCGCCACCGAAATGGCATAATCCGGCTGCTCATGCTGCTTGAAGGAAAAGGTGTTATTTTGGACTCGGCAATCCGGGTTTGGACTTTGGTCAAACTATGCACCATGTTCGACTGTGTCTCTGTACTTCGTGACCGCGTCGCTCAGTGGCTCATGCATGGCTCAAACACCAGCTTTATCGAGGTCTTACCCGAGGAGACATTGCAGATCGCCTTCTCTCTAGAGTTACCACAACCTGCTCAGTGCGCATTCAGGATCCTGGTCAACGAGCTTGCCCTCAAGCTTGCGGCAACCACAAAAGAGCACAAGGATCTCGTTCACACGACAATCTTTGGGAGAAGGCTGGGGGATATGCCCGACGAGCTCAATAACTTGGTTCAACATGCAGCGCGGGCACTTGTCGACCGGGTGTCAGACATCAAGGCCAAGATGAGCAATACAAACATGTACGACGTCTGGAAGATTGAAGAATGGAAGCGACTGCGAGCAATCGAGCATCTTTTGGAAAATGAGAAGTCGTCGATTTGTGAGCTGGCGCTCGAGAGGCTTCGCATTCTCATGGAAGCTCTGGTCTTGGAGGTCACAGATGCGTTTGATACTGCAACAACACATACAGACGCAGTCAAAGAATGGGGGTACCGCACCATGGATACGGATCGCCTCACCTATGTCGAGCCTAAGGATTTTGAAGAGAGACACATACTCATGCGACGTTTCAACCAAATCCAGATGCTCCTATGTTCGACCACCTACAACGAATTGGGCACTGCCTTGGATAATGGAACTTTCCGTCATGCCAAGTGTAAGGTTCCTGGCTTCACACACAGGCCGATACAGGACCTAGTAGAGAACTTAACAGATGCCCTCAGAGTCGTCGCTGGCCATAACCCGTTGTTTGCACAGGATCCTGCCTGGGCTGCCTGCGTGCACATTCACCCAGTTTCCGGCAAAATCTCGTTAGCACAAGACCCTATTGTGTCTCTCGATGCCATAGAGACGGGCATGAAGAAGGCCATCCGCCCGCTTATCCTTTCATGGATTCGCACCGACATAGAGCCTCCGCTCAATTTGACTCGACACCTACTCCTTACGCTCACAAATGATGAGTTGAAATATCTACCTCTGTGGGCAGGCGGCTGTGATGATGGCACTGGGGGTGTCTTTGAGGATCTGATCCCCATGACAGAAATGGGCGCCAACGGCCCGGGCCCTGCTTTCCATACTGGCCGCACAATCCCTTCTACGGCGTCTAGCACCTCTGGTTCCATCATTGAGGATATGGATTCGCTACGTATGTGGGGGAGCACCACAGCTGCTTCGATAGCAGTCCACGACAGCATCTCAACGGTGTATCGGTGGGATCAGGTCATCACCGACGATGATACAATAGTCTCCGAGTCCTTTACCGCAGGCGGGTCGGAGTATCAGGATGCTCGGTTTGAAGAGCCTGCCAACCATCAAAGCATGGGCGATGCAGTGGGGATGATGGTTGAAGCAGCTGACCCGGAGGCGCAGTCTGTGACAGAAGCTCGAAGCACGCCGAGTAATGTTGACGATGATTCCGATGATATGTATTGGGATGGCGAGAGCGAGAGCGAGAGTGACGACAGTATGGACAGTGTCATAATTAATGATTAGCTAATTAGAAAGGAAAGATTTGTCGATTAAGGGATATGACAGAGACAACTTTCTTTGAGTATGTATACAGAAGGATATCACGGCACGACAACTTAGTCTTGGGTACCAGTCAGACGTTGGAATTTTCACATGACGGCCATGAAGATAACGAAATATAGCACATGAGGGTATCAATTCAGATGTATTCTCCAGTCCCAGCTCTATGTTTTCAGCGCTCATGCCACTACGTTATATCGTCTCCAAGGAACGCCATTGTCGTTATGTTAACCGTACCCAACCTCGTACATTTTTCTTCATTCCCGTCTGGCACAATAATCATCCTTATCCTCTGTTGAGAGTGTTTCCCGCTCCCTTTGGATTATGATCCACAAACTCATCCCACGCGCGCTGCTTGTACATCTCCCGTTCCCCAGCTTCGATATCGTCCTCGTCGACGACCGTCTTCTCCTCGACGCCGCCCTGCAGTATATTGCCCTGCCTCCTCTCCTCGTCGAGATACTCGTCGATCGACATGGTCGGCAGGTTGTGCCCGGAGCGGAACACGTTCCGGGCCCGCTCGTCCCGGGAGCCAACGAGCGTGAACGGCTGCAGCGGCTTTCCCTTTGCCGAGAGCAGCGGTCCGCCCATCATGGACTGCAGACGACGCAGCGGCTGGTCGAGCCGCGTGGCGTGGTCGTCGGGCGAGGGCGTGTCGGTGGCAGCGGGCGCAAGAGGGCGCGGCGCCTGCGCAAGGATGGCGAGCTCGCGGTTCAATGAGTCGAGTGCCTGGAAGGCAGAGTGCACGGCAAATGTCACCTGCGTGAGGTACAGCTCGCGCACGAGCTCCTCGTCGCCGTGCTCGAGGTACCGCGGATTGCGACGCAGCGTCTCCAGCTTCTCCTTGAGCTGCTTCTCGGCGCGGTAGTTTGCGATCTTGCCGTCGCGACGGGCCGCCGCGTCGCTACTGGCCACCACTGCGAAAGAGTCTGGGTCGTCACGGTAGCGCTCCAGTAGCTGGTCGTACGGCCTCACCACGAGACCGTAGCCATCGACGGCTGCGAGAAAGCGCTCGTAAGCGGAGCGCGACTCGGCGAGCACCTCCCCGCGCTGGTCCGGGCTCTGGTTGGGCGTCTTCTGCACTAGCTCTGCGATGTGGGCGTCGAGAAGGAGATAGGGCAGGTCGTTGGTGGACACATCCTCGACACCCTCGTTTAGCGAGAAGAGGGAGACGGCGGCGATCTGCTCGCGGGCGCGGGCGTAGAGGGAGAGGGCTGCTTCGAGGTCGGCGCGGTAGGCGGGGGATGTGGCCTCGAAGGCGTTGTCGAGCGCGTGTCGCTTCTCTTCGGCGGCTTCGTAGAGGGATCGGAGAGACTGCGGCTCTTCTGTTGAAGTCATCTTGAGGAGGGGATTGAGGTGACGAGGAATAAGTGGCGAGGGGAAGAGATGGACCCTGGCAGCCCCGCGATGCAGCTGGAGCTATCTCTTATCGATAACGACTTGAGATACGGAGTACAGACTACGGAGTACATACCTACCTTAGGTAGTTAGCTACTCCGTACTCCGTAGGACCGATTGCTTCACACAAAACTGTCTACACAATAACCAAAAGCAAACCATGGGTATATCGTCATATTCTGTTATCAATCCTGAGCCAATATCCATTGTCCTAGACGCCCCTCCCCTAAACACATACACCCCCAAATGCCTTTCATCATGCTGCGGGCCTTAGTTGCTATAGCCTCGCGAGGGTTAGCTAGCGACAGTAAGAAATACATAGGGAACCAAATGTCCTGCTCCAAAAATACAAGCAAACACTTTTCATGCACTGCCATCTGATTTACAAATCTAGTCTTCGTCATCATCCATTTCGAAGGGATCGTCGCTCTCATCGTCTGGCAATAGAGACGAATCATCATCAATCACAACCGGCCGTCTTGCTGCGGCAGCACGTCCCGGTCGTCCCCTCGACGAGGCCTTAGGGGGAGGCGACTCGGGCTCGGCCATATCCTCATCAGAATCGTCTTCGAGTACCGACATCTTGACAGCTCTTTTTGCAGCATAAGCTTTCGCCGCCGGTGATAGGGTCGTCTGCTTGGACGCGGGACGAGAAGTGACCTTGGCCGTAGCCTTAGGAGCCACCTTGGAGGTTTTTGGCGCAGCCTTGGGCTTCGCATCCTCCTTGGCTTTATTCTTAGTACCGGCGGGACGACCACGAGCCTTCTTCACTGCAGAAAGACCCGCCGGCACCGCAGGCTCCTCGGAACTAGCAGACTTTGCTTTGGCTGCCGCTGTCGTCTTGGATGGTGCGACGAAAGGCTCATCGTCCGACAGGAAGCTGTCGATGTGATCATCCTTGGTCGCCGTCTTATGCGGTGACGACTTGGCAAGCAGCTCATAATTGGTGTCGTCGGGACTGTCGTCATCAAAGGTAAACGACTTGGCCGACTTTGGCTTCATCTTGGGAAGGCCGTTGACACTGTTGTTGCCTTGACTGGAGTCTGGTCGGCTCATGGCATGCAGACTAAACCTGCCTCGGTCTGAATCGGCCGCCGGCTTGTTGATGCCTTTGACGAGCGCACCGACGTCGCCAAGCATCTGGTCATCATCACTCTCAGACTCGTCATCGAATATCGCCCTTGCTCTAGAAGCGGCGGCTCGTTTAACACGCCCGGTGTCAGGAGCCTCGGGCGATTGCTGCGCCGGTTTCGATGCTGACTTGGTCCGACTGAGAGCCGCATAGTCATCGTCAGAGAAGTTGTCCGAAATCTCCGTAGGATCGACGCTTGTCTCCTTCTTGACCTTTGGCTTTGCGCTGAACTTCTCGGTGAATCTTTGGGCGGCATTCGCCTCCACCTTCACGGCTGGCTTGATGGCTGGCTTGGCAGCTACCTTTGGCCTACCGCGCCCCTTTTTCTCAGGCTCATACTCATCATCAGCCTTGGGCTTTCGAGCACGAGCATTGCCGGCGCCAATCTTTTTGGAAACGCGACGGCCCAAGCGGCGAATGTTCGTCTTGATCTCAGCATCGAGGGAAATCTGGTTGTCCCACTCGGCCATGAAATCGTCAAGGTCCCGACACCAAAGATCCTTCTCGCTCAAGGCAAGAAGCTCGTCGTGCTCAGCCTTCTTCTTCTCGATGGCCTGTTTAAGCTTCTCGAGACGTTCAGCCGTCAGAGACCAGATGGGCATCTGCTGCTCGTTAGCTTCTGGATAACACTTAACCTTGATGAATAACTTACCGAAAGAAGATAGTCGTAATCACGCGCACCACTATCCGTATCGCCTTCGACATCCTGGTCCTCTTCGGCTTCGTCATCCTCGTCGGCCGTCTTCTTCTTATCTCCACCACGAGGAAAGGCCTCGTAATCACGATCTCGAAGTTCCTGTACAAGGACAGTCTTCTTTTTCTTACCCACCACAAGATCCCCATCAATGATCTCTTTGATGAAACGGGCCTGGTTCTTCAGCTTGCGGTAATCGGCATGATACACACCCAGCCAATGTTTCTGTGCGGAATTAGCAAGGCCTTTTTCGAAACGAGAGAGCGAGTACATACCTTCCGCTTCATGTACATATCAAGTCGATAATGGTAGTACTCTTCCAAGATGTCCTCAACCTTTTCGTACTTGCGAATCTGACCCCGAGAATCAAAAGCAACTAGGTTGGAGGTAGCTACCTGCTTGTTCAACTTGAAGCGCTCGTGGATGCCCTCTTGAAGGACTTTGCTTGTGTGCTTTTCGTCTATAACAATCTCAAAGTGAACAGTGCTGTGGTCGTTGAATTCCTTGTAATCCTTGATCCAGCTGGGCCCATCAACACCACTGATCACCTTTTCCAACTTCGCTTTGAAATCATCTGTCCACATGCGAATGGGCAGCTCGGTAATGATGATCTCGTTGGGATTCTGATCATTTTGGTGGGCAAGACCGTTGAACTTGTAACGGTCAGGTCCAGCAGGCTCAGGCTGACCCTTCCAGCCACGGAACCATGGCGTCATGGTTGTGAATGGTTGTTCATCAGAATTGTTATCGTCAAAACGGCCCATGCGTCGCCGCAAATTGTTGACGATATCGGCAGGGTGGTAGTTGGGGATGGAAGTGCTCCAACCAGTACCGATACCATCAGCACCGTTCACCAGAACCATGGGAAGGATTGGTGCATACGCGACCGGCTCAATCTTCTTGCCATCATCATCTTGGTGCTCAAGGTTTGGTTCATCCATGGGAGAAAATATCTTGCGGGCAAAGGGAGATAGACGAGTGAAGGTGTAACGAGGGCTGGCGGCATCCGAGCCACCTGCAAGTCGAGAACCAAAGTTTCCACTCGGCTCCAGGCAGTTGATGTTGTTCGATCCGACAAAATTCTGGGCCAGACCAATAATGGTCTGCTGGAGGGACTGCTCACCGTGGTGGTACGCCGTCTGCTCAGAGATATAACCTGCCAATTCGACGACCTTCTTGTCCTTGATCAGGTTTCTCTTGAAACAAGCGTAGAGAACCTTGCGCTGGCCAGGCTTGAAGCCATCGAGAACCGAAGGTATGGATCGCATGTTGTCAGCCATGCTGAACAAAATGAGTTCTCTGTTCACGAAGTCGGTATAGGTAATGGATTTTGTCGAATGATCCAAGTAGGTACCAGGAAGGAAATTGCCCAGCCATTCCTTTCGGGCGTCTGCCTTCTTCTTGGAGAAGGCCAGTTCAAAAAGCTCTGCTTCCTGGGGTTTCATCGTCTCGAATTCCTTGAGGTGGTCATCCAGATTGGTGAAATAAACCTGGGCATCTTCATTGGAGCTTGTTCCCAGACCCTTGAAGTACTTGGAATGCCATCGACTGAGCTCGTTCTGGTGGGCCTCCTTCCAATCGTTGTACTCGGGCTGTGTGAAGAAAGATTTGAGTCGAAGAGGCTTCTTGGGGTTGGGACCCTGCCAAACTTTCACAATGGGAGTGATGAACTCCCGAAAGAAGTCGGGGACTAGCAAAAGCGAGGGAAACTGAACTTGAAGAAAGTTGATGAGAAGGCCTTTGATATGACTTCCATCGTGATCCTGATCGGCCATAATCATCAGATGGCCGTATCGAAGCTTACTTGTGTCTGTGTACACTTGCTTGTGCTTCAGGCCGAGGATTTGCTTGATGTTCTGAATCTCCTGATTCTTCGTTATTTGGTCAAGGTTTGCATCGCGTACATTAAGCATCTTGCCACGGAGTGGGAAAACACCGATGCGGTCAGGATCGAGAATAGCACGACCAGAGACAGCAAGACCTTTGGCAGAGTCACCTTCTGTCAAGATCAGGGTGCATTCGTGGCCTCGTCGAGTGCCTGCCAAGTTAGCCTCGACTAGCTTGGCGTTGCTCACTCGTGATCGCTTGCTTCCGTCACTCTTGGCCATCGCCTTGTCAGCCTTTCTCTCTGCAAACTCCAAGATGTTCTCAATAGCTTCTGATTTCGCAATCTTTCTGAGGAACTCAGCACCAAGCGTGCATTTGCTGCCAAACTGGCTCGGCTTGGTAGTCATTTGCTCCTTGGTCTGTGAAGTGAAGGCAGGGTTGTTAATGTAACAGTTGACAAATATGAAAATGTGATTGCGAAGGTGGCTCTGCTTGAGGGAATGTCCCTTCTTCCTCTTGTTGAGGGTTTCGAGTAGACTCGAAGTGATCTGATCGGCGATGTAGTTGACATGTGTGCCTCCAGACGTTGTCGCGATAGAGTTGACAAAAGAGACTTGTTGAAAAGTGCCATCAGAGACGGCGAATCCAACTTCCCATCGATCATGACCCTTATCTTTGTCCATCTCCACAGTGCACGAGGCAGTACCGCCCTCTTCTGCGGTTCTCCCCTGGGCAATAGATTTGGCGTAAAGGTCACAGTAGGCCTTGAAGTCCTTCACCTTGATTTGCTCGCCGTTGAGATACACTTTGATTCCTCGAATGGTGCCAACCATGTCGTAGACTCTTCGATAAAGGAGGCTCTCAAGGTCATCGTCGATGCCCTCCTCCATACCGAAGCGCTTGAAATCCGGCTTGAACGTGATTCTGGTGAAGTCGCTGGTTTTACTGCTGGTAATCTTGGCCTTTTGGATATTCTGCATATTCTTAGTCCAGGTTTGCTTGTACCTCTTGCTGTGTTCGCTGTCCTGACACTCCAGGTTGAACTCGGTACTGAAAACATTGCAAAGCTTGGCGCCGTAGCCGTTACGGCCACCAACAGTCTTTTTCTCGTCGTCGTCAAAGTTGGATCCTGCCAGCAGATGGCCGAATATAAGCTCAGGAATGTAAATGTTTTCCTTTTCGTGCATCACGATAGGAATGCCCTTGCCGTTGTTCTCCACGCTGATGACACCGTTGACGCGATCAATGTTGATCTTCATGTAGGTCATGGAGCCATCACGCTGTTTGTTGTCGGCAGCATTGACAAGAATTTCATCAAAGATTTTATAGAGACCGGGGACAAAGGAGACTTTGCGATGCTCCATCAGCGCTGTCTCCTTGTTGAACACCCACATTTGCTGTTCTGTTCTCTCCACGGATCCGATGTAGGTGTCGGGTCGCTTGAGGATGTGCTCAAGCTGTGTCAACTTTTGGTACGTTTCGGTAGCCGTCTTCTTTGTCTTGGGCTTGGGGGGGCCGTCATCGACCATGCTATCGTCGACCAGTTCTGCGAGTGGCTCCTTCTTCTGCTTCTTGGATTTAGGAGGTGTGTCTGAGATTCCCGCGGCATCTGAGACCTCGTCATCATCACTCTCGGGTGTGGATCGCTTCTTTGCCCCGACTTTGGTTTTGAGAGTTGTCTGAACCATCTTTTTGACGGCTGGCCGCGCAGCAGCCTTCTTGACGGCAGGTTTGGGCTTTGGTTTCTGCGTTGAATATGTCAGCCGAGGTCGAGGGATTAATATGTGGGATGTTGATTTTGTTTGATAGAAGGGTATGCGAGGTTGCGGGAGGGGGGAGGGGGGAGCTGAAAGGTCTCGAGTGTGGGCAAGCAGGCAGCCAGAAGCGGCATTCACGTTGCCTTCTGGCTGTGAAGGGGAGCTTGAAGAATCGCTTACAACTTCGGGGACAAAGCCGTCAGACTCGTCCCCAGCACTGAACATGGAATCATCTGAGTCCATTTTGTTTGTGGTTGTTGTTTTCGAAGGAGAGAATCTTGCTGGAGGGGCCAGGAAGGATTTTGTCAACAAAGTACAAGAAGAGGCTGCTGGCCAACAAGACAAAGACAAAGGACTTAATGCTGAAGGACGACTGGACCGAGCAAAAGGAACCGCTCGCGCGCAAAGTCGCCGCAACGAAAGTGAAGAAACGAAGTGTGCCAGACTGACGACTCTTACCATCAACAACCTTTCTACAAGTGAATGTTGTTGTGGCAATCAAGGGTCTTGAGTGTAAACAAATCCAAGGAACGCGCTTGCAACGGCCCCCGGGCGGCCGAAGTGGGGCCGTGTGCTAAGTTAATGCCTTAGGTGCACATGTCGAGCGCCAAATGCCCACCCACGTGATACCGCACCTGACATTGCATGTAACAGGAAGCATCACTTGGAAGGGAGTGCTCATAGACGAAGATGCTTCACCTCCCTAATCTCTACATAATCTCGGTTGAATCAACATGGACATTCATGGGGTAAACAAGATCGAGAGAAGCCGTCATACTGGGTTGAGTGCCGTATTTCCATATCTCTCGATCGAATCGGCTCAGTCAACAATCACAACACGCCTGTTGCTATCGTCGTCATGAAACCAGCTCCTGGTTAGCTCATTTGGGCTACCCGTTCTCACACTGGTTTGACTAATCTCTAGCCGTATTATCTGTGCTCTAATTTCAAATGTCAACAAACTGGCGCTGCTCCCGGTCTCTTTCGCTCCTCGGCTCGTGCCCTACGTTCCACAGCCTCGCCAGAATGGGAGACTTCCCCATAGAGACGACTAATGCCTGAACAGTATCGGCGGTTAGAAGTCTTCTTGGAATCGCTTATTCCTTGAAACGAGCCTGTCAAGCTCGAAGTCAGACATGCATCGCTCTCGTCTTGGACCAGCGGGCCGAGTCTGGGTGTACTACCACCAGCGGACTTGCGTCGTTTCGATAACGTGCGTGTCGCCCAGAGCCGAAACGATGCTTATTGCCTTTTCTCCTTGTTTCACCGTCTTCGACATTGGCTTGGCCTAGGCTGACCGTACTACCTCCGTCGGACTGAACGAGGCACTCGCTGCTGTCTGAGGCCAGTCACCAGACGTCGCGTAGTCTACATTTACTACACGATATACCCTCAACACCTGTTCAATCTTGTGTTGTACTGGATCTGAAGGGCCAGGACATCGACAACCGGGCCCTGTCGTTTTCCAATGGGTCAAATATTAACTTCGTACATGCCCTGCAAACATCTCGTCATACGATCGATATCAAGAGACCCAGCTGCTGCGGACTTACATGCGACGGTGGAGTCTATTAACCATGGAGGTCGAAAACACAGGTAATCCAGATGCTCCCTCTCTTAAAAAGGAACTGTTCAACGCAGCACGTACAGACACAGCGGCACATGCCATCACCATCGCAGGACAAAAGCCCCGACGACGAAGGAGAAATGGCAAGCATCCTCCGAATTCGATGCAGGGAACCGTAAGGTTACTCTGGTCGCACCAAGTCTGAAAGCAGTGACAGCTCCTCGCCTTGGCCTCCCGCTGTCCCACCTCGATATTGTACAATCATCTGAAACTGAGCCTTCAGGACCAGGAACTCTTCTCTTACGTCTAGGCTCCGAGGTAGGAAACAGTCGTTACCGAATCCGTCCACAGCTCGGCCCGATGAGCTCACCAGAGGACCAAGCAAGACGAACATCTATCAGTATTTGAAGGGGAGCTCATCTACGGGAACGAATCAAGTCTATCTACTTGGGTAACCAATGTAGACAGTGCCAGAGTAGCTAGAAGCTGCACGCTGTAACGGTGTTCTACCGGAAGGCGTCCTGGCCAGCCGTTAGGCCCTGCTTCCGCCCTTCCCCAACGCCTCTGAGTGTGGCTCATGGGCTTTGACCGAATCGCGCCATCAGAAACCAGGTAGCAAGCTTGGGTATTGGGGTGGGAAATCCGGCTAGGGAAATGTGTGGCTGCCCGAGCCGTCGGTCGGTCGCATGAGATGTGATCCATCTCGCCAGAAACTATGTTGAAGTCTCGGCCAGGGGTCGTTGACTCGAAAGCTATCGGATGAGCTTGGCTCATTGGGAGGGAATGGAAAGATGGAAAGATGATCGAAAACTACGATACTGAACCCTAATCATCTCACCGAAGATGCGGCCATGCTGAGCTAGCCCACGACAGAAACCCGGCTAAACGATTGCTCAAGAAACATGCGACATGGCCGCCTTGGACGGCGTAGACCTATGGCAAAGCCTTTGACCGCATGAGCATGGGAGACCCCCAGCAGTTGAGGGGCGGGCGTATCGGGCATGGGCTTGTGTTTCCTCGGACATTTTTCTTGTGTTTGTACACCTACACACTCGTGTGAGTAACAAGGGCCAGCAACTTGACAGGAGCTGGTTTCGGTTCCTTTGAGAAAGCTCTCGAGAAAAGACAGTTAGCAAACTGACTTCTGGAAGACTCATCGAACCTTACTGGGTAATATGCCACCGGCGTGGGATGTAGTCATTATGCACAGCTCCTTCGCCCATACCTTGCCAGCAACCTGTTGGACCTCAGCGGTCTCATCCAAACGGCAACGAAGCTAACCTGTCCTGTAACTTCATTGTGATGAGAAAAGTTTATGATAGGGTCTTCGGCAACGTCAATCACCTGGTTGTCTCAGAGAATAGGCATCTCTCCTAGCTGTCAGTTGTCATACGGACACGTGGGGCGACTCGAGCAAGGCCGGGGGAGTGTTGAGATTAAGACGGACTCCTCCATGGCAGTAAGGCCGTCATTCTTTGTTGCACAAGCTTCAGAAAACAGACGGGGGTAGAGGTCCTGGACGATGTGGTATGCAAGCATCCGCCGGCGCTTCAGTTCTGCCAAAACCTGAGCGAAACAGCCAGTTTGCGACCTGGGTCATCCATATTTGCGGGTTTGGACTGATTTGTCGTTTCCGCTGACTCCCTGAGGACCTGGTACCTCGGCCGTGGAGGCCAGTTGTTGACAGACTCGTCGAAACAGTTGTAGCGTCCAAGCAGACCAGCCATCTGTCAGTCTCGGCTCCAGAGATACATTGCGGGAGTGTGCCGGATAGTAGGGCGTCAAGAGTCACTGCCCACCCCCAACAGGTCTAGTCTGCACCCCCCCTGTTGCCGTTCACTACTCTTTGGTGTTGATGCGGAGGGGACAGCCTGAAGCATATGGAGAAGCTGTTTGATAAAGCGGGACTCTGGAGCTCCTGCGCAACTCTCCAAAGCGACTGGCGGAACCTTGGCCGTGGGACAGAACGCGTCTATTGATCAAACCACCTAGAACCCTCGTCCTTGCTTTTGTCCCCAAGGCTCTGGGCTGAGCCTACATTATTTCCCACACTGGGACGCTCCATTGCCCACGACGCCGTTCGTCATCTATCACTTGGTGGCTTTGCCTAGTATCTGCTTGGAACAAGGCGGTGGAAGTTGGTAAACGGAGCTCACCCCCTTAGAGGCCGACCCAAACCCTTAAGAACAAAGAAGTCTTCACCGGGAGTGTCGGCCAAACCGGACAACAACGTGACCGCTTTCTTGGAGTTGCAGTTTCTCGCGCAGGCGGTCTGAGCTGCTCAGCCAGACCGAGCCCAGGGCTCCTTGTTGTCGCCATCTCGTCACAGCTAGGCATCGGCCGCGAAACTACCCTTCACCGAGGTGTTTGTCAAGCTGAGGAGTGACTTGAGGGCGAGGAGTTTCCGCTAGTTGTTGCGTTGCGGCTGTCTGTCCTTCCCTGCAGTCCGAAATTGGGTATATCACGGCCGCTGCCCGCCGTACTCTTCAAACCACTTGGTTCATCCGCCCTTCTACAACCAGCCCCTTGGTTTTTGCATGCCGTGGACGTTCCTTTACATCTCAAGTTGTTGCTTTTTGGAGTTTCGACAAACTTCGCCGGCTGCCATTATGTTGTCTCTCAAGACTCTCCTCAACCCAGCCCCTCCCAGCAAGGATGCTCATTTTCCCTATCGTTCAAGTCCTACACCGTCGCCGCCGACGTACTATGCTACCACGGGAACCCCCAGCCTGGTCCTGAACCGTCCGATAATGCCTCCTCCCCGGTCTTCGAAGGAGTCAAACAACTTGGCCAAGTCGAAGCTGCGTGGTCAAGTCAAGTTTCCCCCTTTTGAGAACCTCGACGAGTTGTTTCTCCAAGAGATCCAGAGGTTTCGGGTAACCCCTTTCGGATACATCAACCAGTCTTGTTCGCATATCCCATACAACAGCGGAAAGAAAGACTTCTTTGAGAAGACGGGACGGGAAAGCTTCGAAGGTATGTTTTTAAAGATAGAGATACACTATCATCAGATATTGACCAAACCCCTTAGTTTTCCGATACGAATTCACAACACCTGGGCAGGATACAGAATACACTGTGATGTGGGATTACAATGTCGGTCTTGTACGCATGACCCCCTTTTTCAAGTGTCTGCAATACGGAAAAGTGAGTAATGCAACGCTCAAGTATGCTTGATGGAATAAGCTAACTGTCCTGCAGACGGTGCCCGCCAAGATGTTGAGCTTGAACCCGGGCCTGAAAGAGATCACGCATAGCATCACAGGAGGCTCCATAGCTGCTCAAGGTATGGTGTTCTTAGCAAAATTTGTCCATGTACTAACCTGCGATGCAGGCTATTGGATGCCGTATCAATGCGCCAGAGCAATCTGCGCGACCTTTTGCTATCATATCGCCGGGGCGCTGATCCCCATATTTGGCCCTTCATTTCCATCCGAATGCGTTCGACCTGACTCTCAAGATTTTGCCCGGATGGTCATCAACCCGCAGTTGGTTGTCGAGGCTTCTCGCGAAGCTGACTTAGCTCGGCGGATGCACATGAACGCCGTTGCTCCTAGCTTCAGCGGCGCCACGAGCTATCCGAGAGATGATCGCTCTATCGCACAAAACATCTACACACCAGAGGAGCTCAGACACCAAACCCGCCCCCGTCTTGTCTGCGATCCATCGTGGACAGCGGGAAACGACGTCGACCGTCACTACCAATCAGCTCCTAATTCAGCATCGAGTAACGGTTCGGGGCTTCACGGATACATGATAGCATCGCGTCCGGCTTCGAGCTGGACTGCGGCTAACCATGTCAGCCCCCAGCCCGACAACTATCAGAACCCTCACCCCTGGCTAAGCGCTGTACCTCGCATCACGCCCTTGCAGCATCGAGGAACGCTCTCCACTTCATCCTGGGGTTCCAAGCGCCGATTCGAGCAGGAGGATTGGGACTGCAGCTACAGAGACAGTGCCAGCCCCAACCCGAGCTCGAGCTCTGCTGCCATGGCCCCAACCCCTGAAACCAGTCCCATGAGACAGCGAGAAGCGCAAGCGGAGCCGCGACGTATAGCCGACTCCGCACAAAAGAACGCCGCGATGCTGCTCCTCAACCTTAGCATGCACGACCAAGATCCATCGTGCTCTACGGGTGTAGCATCTCCTCCCACTGGATCGCTGAAGTTGTCATCTGGGGAGTTGGGGCTTGGGGATGTGCATCGACACAAGAGACAGCGAGCCACTTCGCTCTAATACCCTTTGAAGAAGACACAACGAGGACAGAAGGCAATCGTGATTCGAAGGAAACCTTGGGATATATGACCAATAGCGAATAGAATGGACTAGCTCGGGCAATTGTTTTAGGAAAAGTTGATAGTTTTATTTCGAGTTGAATATTTGTCGTGTCAGATATGCATCAATAGTAGCCAACCATAACTCCATCGTCCAACTTTCATACCATTCATCAAATCGTGAATCTATCCTTTTTACTCTTATTTCTCAAACTCTTTTTAATTCTCCTCTCTCTAGCCTCAGCTTGCCTCTCCTTTCTCCGCTGCCCGCTTTGCCTTGTGCTCCTTGGTCCAAGCCTCCGCCTTGTCCTTTGGCACGACAAAGATCCTCACGACCTCATCCACGACGACAACCTTGCCCGTGCCCAGCACCTTGAGCAGCGGCACCCGCTTGCCCATCTTGAGCAGGCCGCCCTCGCGCGTCTCGATAAACGCCTCGACCCCCGCGCTCGTGTACGCGCCCTCCTTGTCCCACGGCAGCGGGAAGACGTAGCCCAGGTGGTCCTCGAGCGTGTGCGTCTCCTCAAACGCCTTGATGAAGTCCGACTCGAGCGCCAGCGGGTACAGCAGCACCGTCGGGAAGGCGAGCGTGCTGCGCGGGTCGTCCGGGTCCGGAAGCAGCGCTATCGCGGCGTCCTCCATCTCGGGCGGCTGGGGGGTCGTCCGCGTGGGGATGTTGCGCGCCCGCAGGGCCGCCTTGACGAGCATCTCGCGGCGCTTGGCCTTTGCCTCGCGCTCGGCGTCCCTCTTGCGCCGCGCGTCGATCTCCTTGGCGCGCTTGATGATGTCGTCGGCTACGGCGCGCAGCGAGGCGTTGGACTCGTCCAGCGAGAGGCCTCGGGCACACACGTCGTCGGCTTCCTGGATGCGATCCACGGCGAGCAGTGCGCGGGCACTTCGAAAATAGGCCTTGATGTTGCGCGGGTTGAGGCGCAGAGCAGCAGCGCAGTCGAGCCAGCAGCTGCGGTAGTTCTTCAAGGAGAGATGACATGCGGCGCGGTTGATGTACAGCGCCTCAAGGGTCTCGCGCTGCTTGGAAATCTCTTCCTCGCTGTCGGGCTCACCGTCCGGGTTCTTGGTCACCTCGCCGTTTGCGCGCTTGCGCTCCTCGCCCGCGAGGATGGCGATGCCCTTTCCGTAAAACTCCTTCGCGTCGACGAAGCCTCGGATCTTGAAGCACTCGTTACCGCGCTCCTTGAACTCCTGGCCGTTCTCGAGGGGCGTTCCCTCATAAGCGAGGGCCTGCAGCGCAGCGATGTCGTCGTTGTCCTCGCTCGCGTCCAGATCTGTCATGAACAGCGGCGACTTGTTGAGGTCTTCCCATACCTCGTCCACGGTCTTGCCGCTGGCGATGGCGTGGGCTGGCGGCAGTTGGGGCTTTGTCGCTTCGGCTGGGCTGGGTTGTGATGCTGTTGAGGTTTGCTCTGCTTGTGAGAGCTTCAAAGCCTCGTCCATCTTGTCCGAGATCTCTTCAATATGCATCTTGACTGTTCGAGAAATTATCCAAGAGTCCTTCTCATGAGAGGCAGTTGCGATCTTAGTGCAGGGGCATTTATTGAAAATCTGAGCTTTTACTGAGCTGATGTTGCTAAAATTTGAGGTTCCCCAACTTTCGGTGGGTGGCGAAAATCTCATTGGGCATTGGCCGAACCATCACAACTCTGCGCGTATACATGGATATATAACTAGCCAACGGAATACGGAGTATAGTCTAACAACTACAATACCCTACTAGTTCAAGTATATATCCTGGGAAAAGGGAAGATAATTGTTAATCGAGAGCCTTGATGTAGTTAACATCGTTAAACTTACCCTTATACCTAATCACTAACATTAGTTACTCTTTCTGTTGACACCTCAAGCCAGAGTTTCAAGTTCAAATATTCTTTTTAGATCTAGGTCTATTCCTCTCTTTTCTAAAGCATCATTAAAACATAACAATCCTCATAGCCCTAACCCCCTTTATTTTTTGTCACCAAGAACAAACTCCAGTCTTTCTTAAACCAAGTCCAGCGCCCAACAAAGTCACCCAACCCAAATAAAACGCTACATACTCGGGATATCAAGAAAAACAATAAACTCAACCCATTTTAGCGCTTTTCTAACAACAAAACATGGGAGAAAAAGGAACCATAACTCCAACCCTGCGGCAAACATGGTAAATGCAAAGACCAATACTCGCCTTTAAGCAACCTTTTAACAAATAAAGTTCATCAGCTGGAGCAGATATGCCCCAAACAATCCAAAACATCAGTTCACGTGTGTTGTCGTTTGCTTCATTCGTCAGACTCGTAGAACCGAATCTCGGTGACAGTGACAGCAGCGTTTTGCTTGTGAATCACGACGGGTGTCTCTTCGGTGGGCTCTTCGTTTCGCTGACGGGGAATAGAGAAGCACTGGACAGCTCCGAAGACAGCAGCAACAGCACTTCCATACCAGGCCAGGGCAGAGCAATCGATCTTGCTACCAATGGCCCAGAGACAACCTGCAATAGGAGGTGCAATCATTCGGCAAGCGGCGCCGGCGCTGGCAGCCAGGCCGTTGACCTTGCCGAGCGCGCTCGAGGTGGGAGTGGCCTCCTTGATAAGGATCATCAAGAGAGGGTAGAGGATGATGGATACAATGTTGCGGACGATGAGACAGCAGTAGATGGCGGGGTAAACGAGTGTCTCAGGGACGAGGAGGAGCATGGGCATCAGAACGTAGGCGATGGGGTGCAAGACCGTGACGAAGAGAAACAGGCGGTATGTGCCAAACTTGTTGGCCGCCCAAGGGAAAATGAAGAGCTGGATGAGCAGGGCAATGCCACCGTCAACAGCCAGGATCATGCCAACGTTGCGGAGAGTCAGGCCGAGACCGCCGGGTGAGTAAAAGGGGAACACGGAGCCGGTCTGAAGCATCTCGATGGCGGGGGCGCGCTTCTCCTCAAAGAAGATGGGCAGGAGATGATCAAAGGTCATGGAGTGGTAGGTGAAGATGGAAAGGGCGATTATGAAGCCCACAACACGACTGTTCCAGATCTTGGGAATGGCAACAGGGGTCTCCTTCTCATCCTCAAGGGTCAAGGTATCCCAGTCCTCGTGAGAAACATCAATGGTGCCGTACGTATCGGGCTGGGCATCGGCAGCCACAATTCTAGTGTTGGAGGACAGGATCAAGGGTGTCTCCTCGGAGGCGTGGTATTCGATGGGCTGTGCAAACTCAGGTTGCATATCAGGGTGTGTCTCTTCAAGGAGGAAGAAGCCTAGCACGATGCTCACGAGCAAAAGTCCCGAGCAGATGAGGTTGGGGAGCAGGTATGGAAAGCGATCGAACAAGCTGCCGGCAGGGAAGGTCTCGGGCCATGAATCGTGAGGGTTGGCAAACACTCCTCCAATAGAGGGGCCTACGATGGTACCAATGCTCCAAACAAAGGGCATAATGGAGAATGCGCGGGCTGTGTCGTTCGTGTTAGTATATGAAACGATGGTGCTGGTCAGGAGAAGACTTACGCTCATGCTCAGGACGAGTAACCAACTCACCCACCATGGTTTGGATGACACCAATGTTTCCATTCAGCAAACCTCCTAGAGCGCGGCCGAACAGAGCGACACCAAAGCTGGGGGCAACACCAACCATCAACATACTAAGCATAGTACCCACAGTACCAATGATCAAGACTGGCTTGCGGCCGATACGGTCAGACAAAGCGCCCCAGTACATTCCCATGGCTGCCTCTGCCAGTGAGAAGGCAGAGATGAGGATGCCAGAGTAGAACGAGGCATGGCTCTCGTGGCCAACCTGAAAGTCTTTGACGAGAGCCCAGGCGTATGGGAAGATGGAGGTGAGGGCGATGGGCTCCGCTAATCGAACAATGGCTGAAGGAGATAGGTCAGCATATCAACTTGCCATCAAAAGAAATGACTAGTAGACTCGGATGCTTACCGAGAAGAAAGAGTTGCATCGCAGGGAATGCATCTGGGTCACGAGGACCGGCGGGTCGAAAGGCACCCATGGCTGCTGACTTTGACAGATAGTAGACAAAGAGCAAAAATAAAAAAGTCGAGCAGTAAGAAGACCAGCGGTCGACTGAAGGACGAAGGCTCGACTTCCAGGTGTAAAACAGGCAGAAAGACAATGAGCGAAGGCGAAAGTTTGGTTGTTGGGTGGCGGGAATGTAGACTTTTTGGTGTTTTCGGGATAACCGGTGGATGCGGATAGAAAGCACCGACGAGGAGATGTTTTACGATAAAATTAGACAAAGCAGTATCTGCCAACAAGCAAGGACAGAAAGGAAGAAGGCTTGAAACTGCTTGAAGATGAGTGAGTGAGTTGGCTGTAGGGAAAAGTCAGTCGAAAGAGGGTGGGAGACGAGTCGAGATATTTGAGCGCGGGCAGCAGGTGCCCGTGTAAGTGCTCTTTGGTGGAGAGTGGAGACCCCGAGAGCCGCTTCCTGTCAGTCAACCTTGGAAGTGTCCGATAAGGTCGGTCTAAGCAGGGAGGAGGCTTCGTTTGCAGCATGTGGGGTATGAATGTACTGTATGAATAAAAGCGAGAGCTTTGGATATGCGCAGTGCCGATAACGCTACCTAGGTAGCTAACCCAGCATACTTGGTGCTTCTAGCATGGCCCAGACAAATACAAGACATGTTTTTTCTGGCCGGGATCAGCAGCGATGTGAATGGCAGTGTGCTCAGTTCGGGGAGTTGGCACCTGCTGGTCAAGACTGTCTAGCTCATCCGTGTTTCTAACGCTAGTGTTTCCGTCACTTATTCCCTTTCACAGTTCGAATGCATAGTTAACCATACTATTGCATATCATCCGGAATGAAGCAAGAAGTCATGTTTACTTGCCCCTCTTTCGGTCCGTTCACACCGTTCATGCATCAGGTCGCTGATCTGAGTCACGGTCCGGTTCAAGAACTCTACCACGACTATTGTTTCTTGCTCGTGTGATTGACAGCATAGAACTAGAGTTCTGGGTGTCTCGTGATGCGAAATAGATCTATCCTTGGTTCTCTTTCCCCTCCGGATCATCGCGGCACAGCGGTCGGGCTGTCGGCAACAGGGTCAGGAGAACAAAGAGAATGAAGCCATCGTTGGCCGTAGTACCACTCCGCACGATGGGCATGGTCTTCTTGGGTCCTGGATTCTGCATGCAGCTAGTCCAGCGCGATTCATGATTGGACGGGCCGACCGATAATGGACACAAATGGTCCGTGTCGACAATGGCCCGTGCACCGATAGACGTCGATTGACGGCGGGCCTCATCTCGAATTGACCAATGATTGGCTAGTTACATTCCTTCTGGTCGCGGTCGCTCTCGCATGCTGACAACCCATAACCTTCTTGGACTTGAAAATTCTCACTATTACTTCGCCTCGGCTCCCCCTCGAGATGCAATGGCGGTGCATTCATCCAGATCGTCTGTCCACATACACCTCATCATCCAGCCAGGACCCTGATGATGGGATGCCACAGACCTTTTGCAGTACCGGTCAAGATCCGCTACTGGTGGAATTAGACTCCACTAGAAGAACAGAACGGATGCGGCTCAACAACGTCAGCGTTGTAGCGCAGCCCCAGGACGTGAGCTCCTCGTCTCTCTGGCATCCCAAAACTCACCCGGCCAAGATATGAGATGAGTAAATCCATGGAGGAGTGGCGCATCGACGGTTGCCCAGAAAGCCACACCCCGAGAACCGGAAACATCCAGCATCGGCAACGGCACTAGAGCAAGAATTAGACCACGCAGCCTGTTAGTCTACAACGTGCGACCTCGCAACCGTGCAACCTTGACTAGTTTTGGCGCTGTTCTCCTTCATCAATGGTGGGAGTCTGTGCTTCCTGCAACCGTCCAGGTCGTTTTCCGTCAGGATCCATCTGGAACCCTCCATCATCCTTCTTCCCGCCGCCAACCCCCCTCCATTCCACAGCTTGCCTCACCCAGATTCCCCTTCTCAGAATGCCATATGGTCGTGGTTTTCCGCATTGAGCACAAGTTGTGTGCCATCCAAAAGATATGGAACTGCTTTTCTACCTTTCCCAACTGGCAGCCATTGTTACATAGATCCACAAACGTCTTCGTCCCTCTCATGAGTCGAACTGGCATGACTGTGTGGTGGAGAGAAAGAAACGGCCAGCTCAACCTCCTTATCTCGCAGATCTCCTTGCTTTGGATTATGTCACGACCCACCAGTTGTTGACCTGCATGTTGAAATTCATGGTTCCATGCAATTTCCAGTGCCTCCGTGGTCCAAAGACGAGGATGGTGCTCCGTGTCGCTCCTCCAGCTCGTACGGAGTAGATTTTTTATGGTAGCGCGCAGCAACCAACCCAGGCCCCGACCACCAACAAAATAACCTGCCTGTGAGCAAATGCCCACCGCCTTTTTGCCAATCTCACCACCAGAGACTGGCCATGACGGATGGACTGCCGGAGAATAAGAGGTGGTTCCGGTCTACGAGAGGAGATCCCGTTGTCAACGCGGGGAGTAACCTTGGCCTTCGAGCTGCCTCGCGCTCTCTTACAAGTCCGACAACAGCTCGCGACTTCGTTGATGGATGAATCGCCGAAATCGAACTGTCTCAGCCCACTCAGCCACTAGCATCGTCGACCAGACCTGGACATGACCCCAGCAGCTGTCCGTGCATGCTGCATGGTAGCTTAGGGTATGCATTTACCGAAGCGGCTAAAGACTGCTTGCGCTAGTTCCCGCCTTGTCCACCCGTCATGGGTGATGGGGTGGTCCGGGTTATTTGAACGACACACCATGGATACGGCTACGGCTGGCTTCAACGCCAGTGCCAGCGTCTAACGTTAAATGAGAAGAGGACAGCGTAACACCAGCCTTCCCGGCTGATTTGACCCCTGCAGCGGCTGATTGACTTGTTAGGTTCGATTGTGGCCGACCGCGATTCTCTTGCAGCCGTTAGTTATGCTCCAGCAAGAACACATTTACGGAGTACTCTCTGGTTGTTGACGCATTCGTGCTTTCGGACAGGCTTACCGAGGCGAACTTACTCGCGTGACAACCCTGCACTTTTGTCAGCTTTATTAGTGAACCCGAGTTCCGCTCATGCCCGGCCGGGCTTTTCACTCACTTGATGCCGATGGTCCGCACGCTACCAAGGGTGCCCATATGACCTTGGCCTCAAACCTGGCACCCCGCAAGGCGAAGACTAGCTTGTGCTTTCTGCGCGGGGTTTGACCCTACTACGTAGTTTGAATTTTGCCCGAGTAAACAAGCTCGATACGGCAACAGAGTCCGTAACTATTAGGCGGCCTTTTTTCCGGGTTGCTAGCTTTCTTCTGTGTGCTACTGCGGCCTTTCTTCTCGGGTCTCCTTTACAGGCTGATAGTGGACGGATGCGGTATCCTCACATACATCTTTCGCGATCTCTGATAATTGTTTGGCAGTTGGTCCACAGACTGCATATCAACGACTTCGTCTACACACCGAATGCGACGCTTGAGTATTCCTCAGACTCCTCGTAACCATCAGCAGCATAATCTTGTCTCGGGCTGATGGTGGGCGTTCGCATGTTCTCAAGCATTAAAATGTCTTGGTTCTCGAACCAATTGGGTCCAAGCTAACCCCTCGTTTTGGATAGATCGGCACATTCAACCTCAAGCCCGCCGCCGGCCGGGACGATGGAACTGCTCGATCTCGGAAGCCTCTTATCTCTACTCCGTCTAGTCCGTACAAAAGGCTTACACAACGTTGCCACCTCACAGACAAAGAACCTTACGTGATGTGCCTGATAAGGTGGGCTTAAACCTTGATACCCGAGGATATGTGCGTAGCCGATGATGATCAACATGCCAGCCAAAGTGGCAAGCCAATAGGTCTCGACAGGTCAGCAAGCATAAGTCACTGCAACTCGAGCTTCTGATTGCAAATCTTTGTGAAAGTAAGCTCAGTGGCGTGCGTATCATGTGCTCCGTTTACTCTCGTGGGCGCGAACACCAGCCACGCCGCGTGGAACAACACAGCACATGGTTGAGTTAGGCATTTTTCTCCGCGCACAGATATCACAATATTCTACCAGAGCCCAGTGTCCTCGGTTCTGCTATTACTAATCTCAGACTTACAAAGTCGATCGGCTTACCCGTCTTTTTTCGTTTTACATGTTATCGGACTAGGTAATCGAATCACTAATAAGACTCAACATATTCCTAGACTGCCTCAGTTCGGAGATAACCGCACACCATAGAACGAGTCATTGCGATCCTGTTTGAACTCTTGAGTAATTTTCGTGTGCTGTATTGCACTCTACTACATAGGTTTAGATGCATTGACTGCCGGGTTAACCGTTGTTCTTCTACTTCTCCAGGCTCTAGTTTCGACACGATACTAATCCGTCTACCGTCTACCGTCTACCGTCTACTGTTTACCATCACTCAACCCCCATTTCCTTCAAAATCGATTTATACCGCTCTGCCTCTTCCAACATTTCCTCGTTGCTTCTCGGCTTCCTATCCTCGTCGTCCACCCTGCTGAGACCGCCCCCTGGACGCGGCCTCTCGCGATCCCACAGCGCCCCGCCGACGTTGCCGTCCTCGCTAGCCATCTTGACGTACACGGCGTCCGGGCCGCCCATATCGCCGGGAGTCCTCGGCACCACGTGGATGTGCACATGGGGCACGGTCTGCCCGGCGTCGGCCCCGTCCTGCACCGCCACCGAGAAGCTGCCGGCCTCGGGCTCCGGCGTGGGGAAGTAGGCGCGCGCGAGGAGGCGCTGAACGAGCTGCAACGTCGTGAACAGGTCGGCTGTCTCGGTGGGCGTGAGGTCCGTCAGGCGCCGGTGGGGATTATGTGGACAGACGAGGACGTGGCCGGGGATTAGTGGTTTCAGATTGACCAAAGCGAAAGAGTGTGGTGTTGTGAGAAAGACCTGGGATTCTGTCAGGATGAGTGCTTTTGACTGAAGCAAGGTAAGTCAAAGTGAGAGTAGCCGAACTCAGCTTAACATTCTCTGCGTCACCTTACAACTTCGGGCTTCTATCTTACCTGGTTCGTCACCTCAAAGGGCCCAAACTTGATGTTCCGACCTGCTGCCCCGGCCGCAGTCATGATGCCTCTGACCGAACGACCCGTTGTGAATGATCTAGCTGCTGTCCAAGCCCTAGCCGCGCTCATGCTCCAATTGAAAGATTCTGGTCCCCAGAGGTGTGTGTCTATGCTTCTGCAGGTCAATGTGAGGCTTGTCAAGTGTCGATGAGGTTCTATGCGTTGCTGTGAGTTGAAGTTGCAGCAAAGTCAAGGGTTTTGAAAGCTGCTGATGTCATGCGTCGAGCTTCCCAGCAAGAGGACCCACATCTTCTGACCACTTGGCTAATACCAAACATGTCCAGGATGTTTTACTGGCATTTCACGTGTTTTACAGATTTCAATTTTCATTCAGAGGCTCCGTTGATGGCTGTTATACAATCATTGCTCCGTATATCTAAGAGTGTCCAAATACAGGTTCCCTATCAGGTATCGACTCCCACTATCCACAACTCCAAAGATGAACGTATGTAACTTGAGGGAAACCTGTACATTCATGAAACCTATTTACTGAAAGCGAACCTGGTCTTCATCAATAGGAAGCTCATCGGTAGATGCTTCAAAAACATCTCGCCCTGGATTCAAAGGTTCACTCTCCTCCTCCTCCTCCCCCTTATCATCCCAAACCACTGCAAGATCGTTAGTCCATTTTCTTACAAAAGCATTCTGTTAGGTTGGGACTCACCATGAGGTCTGACGAGGAAGCTCGCTGCTAGGCCAACTCCGAATACGCAGGCGAGCAGAACGAAGATGGCCTGGGGGTAGAAGCTCACGGTCGCGGCGAAGAGACCGTTGAATAGGACGGGGCCTAACACTCTTGCCAAGGCATGCATCATGCCAATCGCTCCGAGAAGCTGGCCCACCCGTTCCGAAGGAACGTGTTTGCTGATCATGGCCTGACTAGTTGCGCTGCCAAGTCCCCCCAGGGCCGTTACCATGCCGCTGGCAACAAAGACTGCATCGTTGCGGGCAAGGATGTAACCGATAGAGCCTGCGACATCCGACATCAGTGCAATGCGGAGAACCCAGACGTCCAAGTTGTCTGCTCCTGTGTTTTTATCCACAGCAGCGACACCGGACTCGCGGCGTCGTTTGGCGGCGGGGCGAACGCGACCGAAGTAGTTGATGATGGGAAAGATGCCCATGAGGATCACGACTCGGACCATGGATAATGCAGAGACGAACTTTGAACTTTCAAAGTTGCCCCAGCCAAAAGTGCTCTGAGAATAGATGATGATAACAGCGCCGGCCGACATGGACGCTCCGAGGATGATGGTGTCGTCGGCAGCCAAGGCCACTAGGTTACGGCGAAGAGCAGGCGAAGTGCCCGGACCAGTGGGCCAGAGGATCTTGAGCGGCGCAAATGGGTTCGCAGTTCGAATAGTGGTGAGGAGGGATGTGCCTCGGGGACGCATCTCTAGCTCCTTTTCCCACTTCTCGCGAGCGATGAGCTGTTTTCGCTTTGCGAGGGATTCAGGAATGACAAGCCACACAACGAGAATGAAAGCGATATGGCATCCCAGTACGACGTAGAAGATGGACAGCAGGCTGCCAGTCCACTTGACAAAGTAGCCCGCCAGCAAAGGGCCAAAGGCGAGTCCTGTAAAGAGACAGGCATACATGTAGCCCATAGACACGGCGCGCTTGGAAGGCGGCGTGCAATCGCTTGTGTAGGACTGGCACATGATGTTGCCAGCCGTAAACGACCCTGTCATACCGTCGAAAAAGCTGCCCAGGATGAGCCAGCGATAGCTGATCACTTCGGGGAACCGAGCAACAAGGACGGTGATGGCCTCGTTCAACACTCCACCGACGGAAGCGACCGCCATAAGACGCGTCCTGCCGTAGCGGTCGGACAAGTGGCCAACTCGCGGTGCGACAAAGGCACTCAAGATTCCAGTGACAAGGTTCATGACCAACAAGAACGTGGATGCATTCCTCTGCACCTCGGGAATCTTGCATTGGGGATTATCGCTTCCAAGTAAGATCGGATTGAATACCAAATCTGGATTACGGCTCTGTTCGTCGGCAAAGTATTGCTTGCAGACGAGATCGAGAATCCTTGGTGGCAGGTAAGCAGCCGACTATGCGCGCGTTGGGCGCAGATAATGGAAGCTTACAGATTGATCTTGGGGACAATTACACCTCCAAATGCGAGTGTGAAGATAACAAAGGGACCAAGTAACCAAAAGACCTGCAAGCACGGTCAGAAACGTGTTCCAAAGGGTCGTAACCTTGGATGTCTTGGTCCTCAGCATACCGAAGGTCTACGCCACCAGGGCAAGTGCTCAAAGTCCTTGAAGGCATCCCAACCGCCAGTACTAGAGATTTCGTCATCTCTGCTTGGAGTTTCTGTGTCGTTGACAGCCAGCAACCGGGTTCTCTCAGCCGCGTCCGCAGTATGGCCCGTCATTCCCGTCATATTTGATCCTTTGCGCGCGCGCGCGTATACACAGCGAAATGGACTCGGTTCGGTTCGGTTCGCAGTCGTAGGCGTCCAGGGCGTTGCGCGCAGCAAGAGACGGCTTGTAGAGCCCAATGTCGGTTACGGTAACTGCAGAAGCTGGGGCATTGCCAAGACGGGGTAGTTGAAGGGAACAGATGGCTAGAGTGTTAACTTCATGGTTCTCCAAAAAGAAAGCAAAGGGTTGTTGTGCGCCGGTATGATGAGACAAGAGTGACGAGGTAGACTCGACGGGAAGGATTATTAATGGCATTCAGGGAGGGACAGTTATAAGTTGACTAGTTATCCATGATAAGTCGAAGAGGGTAATGGTTGTCGAGGTGGAGTCACCGGGGGGTGGGTTCTTTTGGCTAAGGCCCTTCCATCCATCCATCCAGAGCTGGACAACGCAGATGGTGACCATTCATCAAGGAACAACAGAGACGGATGATGATGTTCGTCAACGTTTCATATTCTGCACTGCTTGTGCTCACAAGTGTAGATTGCGTGCTGTTATCGCGGAATTCGCTGCATCACCAAAGAGCAGTCGCTTTGCTTTGCGAGACGTCCAGGTTCTTGGTTCTTGAATGAATGACGCACTTCCCACGCATGCAGTCTAATAAGATCTAACTAAGTCAGACACCCCACTTACAGACCACCCCCAGAAACAGACCACCTTTTTATAACACCATTAAGATAATATATATATAATACTCTTCAATTAAGCTATAATAAATGCTTTAATTAATCTAAAATTATATTTAATATAAATTCAGATAAAACTCTCTATATAGATCCTTAAATTTTATCTTCTTAACTTACTCTATAGTCTTATATAGCTATAGAAGCTTTTCTATTACCTTATAAGCCTTCTTAATTGCTAGAACCTATATAAAGGCTATATTACTATTAATTATAACTTTTTGCCTCTTCTTTAGTAGTAGTTCTTAATTCTAATACCTTAATAACTATATCTCTCTTTTCTAGGCTTCTAGCTTAGCTCCCTAATAGTCTAATTAAGCCCTAACCTTCCTAAAAAGTAACTAAATTATCTTATTATCTTTAAGGGTTAACTTAATACTTATAAGTATATTTCTTATCTATATAGATATATAAGGGGTCTTAAAGAGATATTTAGATAGTCTTTTAGTAGGCTTTTTAAGCGTTTTAAGCTATTTAAGTGTCTTTATAACTATTAGATTTAATAGAACCCTCACTTAGTTCACTAGCTATAGTCTAGCAGCCCTCTAGCTAATAAGGATATTCTTTTTAGTTATTATAAGTTAATAAGCCTTATAGTAGTTAATAAGGAAGGTTCCTTTACTATATAGGGTATTCTTATTAAG
>JADDON010000106.1:0-19657 GCA_017140175.1 Fusarium staphyleae
TCCCAACACCCCCTCCGGCACCAAGGTGCACCCCCTCGAGGCCCTCTACAAACGCCCCAAGCCCGACGACACCACAACAAAGACTCCCGCCCAGGAGCCTCAGCAATCCTTTAGCTTCTTTGGTGGCGACAGGGAAGACGACATGGATGAGGACATCGTCGGCGAACGCACCGTCGCAACCCCAGCACCCATGACACCCTACAGCCGTCAGGATTCCGAGTGGCGCAACGTTAGAAGCGCAGCCCCCACGCCCGACACAGCTCACCCTGCTCGCATGCACAAATTCTGGGCTGAGGAGGAGGAAGAGGAGGATGACGAGGAAAATAAGGATGCAGACATGGCGGATGAGGACGAGGACGAGGGAGAAGAAGAAGAAGAAGACCAGGGAGAAAAGCGCCCGGCGCAGAGCTCGAGTGATTTCCAGGCTTGGTTCTGGGAGAACAGACGGGACCTGAATCGGTCGTGGATGACGCGGAGGAAGACAGCGGCTAAGGAGAAGAGACATAGAGAGAACAAGGCGAGGGCTAGCAAGGCCGTCTAGGTATTTGATTTGTGGTAATAGAAAGCGATGAGGCATGACAGTTTTCTGAATTTAGGCTCTGATCTTACCCTG
Source organism: Fusarium staphyleae (assembly GCA_017140175.1). NCBI lineage: Eukaryota > Fungi > Ascomycota > Sordariomycetes > Hypocreales > Nectriaceae > Fusarium > Fusarium staphyleae. The sequence goes on from JADDON010000106.1 coordinate 614, forward strand.
CTTATCTCTGGCTGGTATGTTAAGTGGTAAGTGATAACCCTTGTAGGTGAACACCGTCTGGCTCGTATACGCACAGCTACTTTCTACATTCATGTCAGCAGGGCAAGTCACGGAATGGGACCAAGGCATAGGATAAAGCTTGTTGAAACACCCGAAAATGAAGACTTTAGGTACTGTACTCCGTATCACGCAGGAGAACCGGCTCGACTCGGTGTCAAGATATCATCCGCGCAAACGTGAGGCTGGTTGTCTTCCGAACAGGTATCTCTTCCCGAACGATGGACATTGAGCCCGGTTTCCGTCACGGCCTCATTCATCTCTGACTTGTCGGGCCTGGGTTGTATAGGTACATTTCTTGTCTGGGTCTCTTCTGCTTCTGTGTTTGCGCCAGACACTCCAGTCGACTTGTGAGAATGATTTCGATGGAACAGTTTATGACTTCCTTGTCGGATTTTGTCCATCAGACTTGGCCGCAGACCATCGTGGGTTGTGTCATCCTCAAACCCAGCTACTGTGCTGCGACGTCTTTGGTTGTCCATACTGAGGGAAGTGCTCAGCCTCTTTTCTGCCGCTGAACCACCTCCCAGTTTGAGGCCCTCAGTCACTCCCACGTTGACTTTCGATAAGAAGGGGTTGTTCTCGAACAAATCTGGGCTGTATTGGCGAGCATTCACCGGCTCTTTAGGTGAAACCAAAGAAACCGTAGTTTCGTTACCGCAATGCGCATCAACGCCCTGCTGGTACAATGTCGATGGCACGGTCTGGCTTGAGCCATCGATATCTGTGGGTGGACTTAGCTGGTCGCTGGTACCACGAGATGCGAGTTTTGGAAACGAGGTAATGACGGTCCCGTCACTGACTCTTTGCGGCGTCCCGACGGCATTTTTGTTGCAGATGATGTCGGCAAGAATCTCTGCTGTGCTTTTCGATGTTGTATAATGCCGCAGAGTAAGCTCACCGTTCACTGCTCCGGAATGGCTCTGTCGACGATCCGAAAAACATAAAGACAAACCACCGTGAGTCGGCGAACAGCAATCAGATACTGTTCGACCATGGATACCTAACGTCGAATCATGGCTTGGAGGAGAGGTTTGTCCCCAGCGTATCTCAGCAACGCTTTGACGTGAAACCACTGTTGTTGTCGCGTCTGACACTGACTCCCGAGTCTTTGTATGAACCTGCATATCAGTTGAGTTGATGCTCGCATACGATGTTGCGGGCAAGCTGAGTGTTGTTGCTGGATCTGCTGCCGTTACTGATCGAGGTATAATAGCCTTGGCGGCCTCGTTCAACTTTGGCAAGGTCCGGCTACCAGCAGAACCCTTGGTGCTTCTCCTCTCAGGTTTCAAGGCCTGCACGCTCTTCTGCGTCTCTTCCATGACAATACGAACGACATCTCGGATATCCTCGTCACCGACAAGATAAAGCCCGTTGGCTCCCGGAACCTGTTTGCCTTTGCCGTCCATGACATGGAGATGCTCCCTCAAGTGCCGTATCATTCGTAGTCGATCACTGACCTTCTTGACGAGATCTAGGCTGACCTCGTCACCAATGTTGATCACCTCGTTGGAACCGAGCTTGGTAGTGTGGGAAGCTATACTCTCGTTGCGCAGAACAGCTGCTGGCACTGGTTCTTGGTGATAACGCCCTGGTGTTTCATGACTCTTCCGCTTCGAAACTTGGTCTTTGTCCGAAACTTCCACCCGGAAGGCAGACACCCCTTTCTCTAAAGAGATCACCTTGAAAGTGACATTTTCGACCTTAAAGTCACCTTCCATATCTGTATCTCTATGCAAGTAATACGCTAAGCCACCGGAGCTTGGATCAAACATATAGTAAGACGTGACCTCTTGCTCAACGGACCGCTCGGGAGGGTCAAATGTGCTCAAGGATTCAGAATCAAAGTCTCCGGGTCGAGGGGTGTTACTACCCGCGGTCGCGGCCTTGGATCCATCCTCTTGCAATTGATGTAGTATAGCCCCTAAGCTGTACAGCTTGGCCTCGGGAATTGACCGAAGATGAGTCCTTGTAAGGGCATGAGGTGGTTTATCAAGTGCTTGTGGAGTTGCTGCATCGGCCTCAGCACCCCCCGTGTCTGATTCCTGCTGCTGAAGAGCTTCATCTTCATCGAATTCTAACAGACTAACACGAGAGTTGTGAGTAACGTTGACTATTCGTGTAAGTTCTTCGACGGCCTCATCTGGAATGTCCTCATTGGATGCATCTTCTGAATCGGGGCAAGAAAAAGGATCGGGTGTTGTTGCTGGCTCTTGGGAAACTCTCCCCACGTCTGCTGGCATTACTTTCAGAGAAGTTGAAAAGCCTCTAGCGTCGTTGCTCTTCTAGAACATGGCCTTTCCATCTGTAGGGCTTGCAAGGGTTGAGTAGAGGGGATTCTCAGGAGGCTCATCGATTGTGAAGTCGCCTGGCTCCCTCTTAGCAACGTCATCAGCGGAAGTTGCTACAGGTCCTTGGTCGGAACATCTTTGGGTTGAGTCTCCATTGTTCAGGTCGTTGCGATAAAGAGTGATCTCTGCATGGGGAGAAGTGGTGAAGAGTTTGGGGAACTTGGGCAGACAGCGCGTCGCATCGTCATCGTTGCTCTCCATGTTGTCCAAGAGAATCTTTTGGACAAGATGTCTATAGGTCTGCTTTCCGAAGGCTGAAGAGTAGGTGGTGAAATAAAAAACTGTAAACGTAGGGAGATGGAGATGAAGGTCGAGGCAAGAGAACGGAGAAGCTGCTGAGGCATGTAAAGACGGAAAAGAACCTTAGGCATCAGCATTGGGAAGATACTTCCTGCTAGCTATGCATGCGAGCCATCGCCCTTTCTTTGATATGTATTTGCTTGTAAAGTTGACAGAGAAAGAACTTAGATCCCGCCTGCCCACGCGTTTAATATGCCACGAGTATCATCCAAGACCATCACATGCTTGAATAATTGTGATGGGTTTCAGCACATCTTATACAGCTTTTGCTGGTGACTTATCGTCTCAGCTGCTAACTAGAATAATCAATATACGCTGTGTTTGTTGATGCAAATCGAGAAGTCCCTTATAGAAATACCATCTTCAAGACTACAAGGTTGCCGAGTTATACCGAACAGACAGATCATGCCACCTTCTCATCACTTTCCTTCCCCCTTTCCCAATCATTAGGGCCTCTCCCATGATACAATATCTACGGTAATGGTGATCCCTTGCCAGGTGTCCAGCTCGTCCCGGCCCCAAACGCCGACCCAGGTGTTTGTACCAGGATCCCAGTATTCCTCACCGGTGTTGACGGTCCCGTGGCGCTTTCAGCAGGTAGGGGAGGCGGTGTATCCGCTCTCGGCACGAGCTGATCGTCCTTTCGGGGCGGCTTGAAGTTGACGTCCCGGCCTGCGCGGTAGATGTCCTGTAACATCGTCTCGAGGATCCCCGCGTCCTGAAACTCGAGATACTTCTTATACAGCTTGAGTGCCGTCCGGGAGTCCTCGATGGAGTCGTGGGTTTCCATCTGGATGTCTTCCTTGAGGAGGTACCACGCTAGGAACGCCAACGATAGTTTTCGTAGGCGGGACTTGAGGAAAAATAGATCGATCGTGTCAATGACCTGTGACTTGGGGATGTGAATGTTGATGACTCGAAAGTCCTGCTTGAGACCATGGCCTAGGAACTTGCATCCCAGGTTGAGAAGTATCCACATCTTCTTGTACACCATTTTCAAAGGCAGGAGACTGTGCTTTGAAACTCGAGGATCCAGGTCCTGCTCGGTGATACCCGAGTATGATGTGAGATAATCGACAATAGGCTCTCTGATAGCGATGTAATCGTCGATGAATGGAGTCCCCTCGTCCTCGCCTTGGCCCCGCACGACCGACGCTCGAGCGAGTGCGTAAACTATAGGCCGAATTGTCTCACGTTCGCCATCCGAGTTCATCTCGATCTCTGGCTGCCGTACTGCAACAAACTCAGTGTCAAGCGCCACGATGGTCTCGGGCCCAGGTAGTTCAGTTTCTGGGGCGAGAACTTGGTACGTCTTGGATGCAGGATCCGAATTGAGGCTATTAAACGTAAGTATAACGACTGGTGCAGCCAGTAAATGACGTACTTGAGATCCTGGTATAGTATCGACATGTCGATACTCTTTTTCCAGTCCGTATCGATCTTGTTGTTGGCCTCCTTCACTTGGTACGCGACAACTGAAGGTACTTTCCATGACGTGTTAAAGGTAAGCGCCTCTTCCGTGCTGACAGACCGCACCAAGAAGTCGTTAAAGAGGTGCCATTGGCTTTCCCCTGGCGCCTCGGGTTCCGCGTGTGCCACTGTTCAATTAGCTCTGCATATTCATGGGCACAAGGCTACTTACCGTTCACCATTGAGACAAGGTGAGACTTGTGAGTCTGGCCACTCTCAATGTTGATTGCCATACCCATCAATGAATATACGGTGATGTTGTGGATGCCTCGTTGAAGGTGAAGCTTCAAATCCTCCCCCTCATAGCAAAAGAACTGGCCCTGCTCAACGATGATGCCAATCTCCTCGGGAAGCCATCCAGGAGTCGACCAGAGCACTCGGTGATCCTGATTGGTAACGGCCGTATTCAACATAAGTACAGCCGGTATACTGTGAATACTTTTCCTGGTTGCTATCGTCTGGTATCGTTGGCACCGGCTGCACCATCCCTTGGATGTTGTCTCCCTCTCGACACTATTCTTTAGGACCTGAGAAAAGGTGGTTCGTGGTGGCTTTGCGTTACGGCCTCCGGCCTTCTGGATGGGCGTTATTCCATGTTGATCCTGGTAACCGGCAACACTCACAGCAGATGGATAGAGCAGATCGTTGACATATGTTGATCCAGGTCGCGTGTACTCGCTCCTACAGTTGATGCATCGTATCGAGCTTGTCGCCGACGTCGCCAACACCTATCTGTCTCAGCAACGGGGCCCAATCGCTCTAGGATACATGTCACAAACCTGTTCCATCGCAGAAGATGTCGGATTGATTGACTTGTGGTCATGGACAATCTTATCCAGGAGAAAACGAGTCAGACCCTGGAGCATGACGTTCAGAGATGAACCATGAGGGTCTTCTTCGAGAAGTCCAAGGGGGCCAGCTGCACAAAGTCAGCACACGTCTTTATTCAAGTCAATTACCGACAAACCTTGAGGATGGCTGCTGAGAGTTTTCAGTAGATTTGTAGCTTGGCATATTGATCCTTCAGCCTTCTGCAGCATATCAAAGAGGAAACCAAGCTCGCACAAAAGACATATTTCGCTCACGCAGGCAGTAGCAGCGTGCTGAAGAGCAAGGTTTCGGATGACGGGGGTGAAATGCATCATTTGTAGCAGTGCGTTTGCATAAGAGTTGGATATGTGGATTTCGAGTCCGGAGTAACGGGTTTTATTGTAGAATCTGTATTTGATAAGTTATTTCGCCCTCCTACAGGCACCATGGGAGGGAAGACCAACCCAAAATCGAAGTCATCCACACCAAACTTGCTGTACTTGATCTCGACGTTGCGATACATTACTGGCACCTCCGACTTCTTGCTCTCTATTTCCATATCGGCGAATGGGTTAGAAAGCTCATCGTGCTTATCGTCCGTACCCGCAGCTGGAGATGCGGCGAGCTCGCGAGCTTTCTCGCTGAGAAATTTGGGGGCTTTCAGCCCGGAGCTACTGGACTTATTGACATTGCGCGTATCCTCGGCCTGGTTTCTTCGTAGTCCCCGCGTGTTACGGCCGTACATACCGAATTCGGTGGCCTTGAGCCCTGAGAGGAACTGCGTGTCAAGCTTGGCTGGAGGGGCACCGACATCACAAGGTATGTCTGGCCAAGCGGACGCAAGGACGTCTCGATAATACGGCATGCCAATCGAGTTCAACGGTCTGTCCTGGTCAGTCAAGAAGTCAAACATATGAAAAAGAAGTAACCTACGTTTCTGATGACCATTCAATGTTCGGAAGGGGTTCCTCTGGGGTCGCAAAATCGATAGGAGTCGGCAAATCCACAAAATGAAGCTTGGTGGGAGATCCCCAGAGGTGGATGAGGCATTCGGCATCTGTCAGGGCTATGGACTCGCCGGAAGGTGCAATTTCAAACATGCTAAGATACGTAAGTACATTGGCCTGGCGGACATTGCTCGTATTAGGATTCATCAGGTCCACGACGTGTATCTGGCCGCTCTGGGAGACGACAATGCTAGTTGTCAGCATTCTAGGATGCATGCGGACATACGCAGCCCCGGCAGGGAATGGAATAGGAGGCATCGACGACATCTTTTTGATGTCAAAGACATTGAGAAAGGGGTCGAGCATGTAGTTTTGACCTTGCCGTAGGGAATACCCGCAGGTGACGACAAAATCATGCTGCGCGTCCATATCGTTGATGAGAGCTGAGTGGGCGCTCCACGACTTGACAACTGTGAAGTTGACGGGGTCTAAAAGGTTGACAGAGCCGTTCTTAGTAGCTGCGCATATGTATCGGCCCCGTCTCATAATGGTATACTGGTTTTCAGTGGGCACCTGCAAGTCTTATGAGCAAAGTAACTTGGAGCGCCGCGGCTGGCATAGCTCACTTGTTTGACGACATCACCCTTAATGAGGTCAATGACAAGCATTGTGTCTTGCAATCCGGCCGCGATAATCTCAGCCGTTCCCTTGGACGTGAAACTCATGCATCGTAAATCCTTCATATCATCATGCCTGCGCATCGTTAGAACAAACTGTCGCTTGAGATCTCGGTATCGCAAGGCTGCCGTACTTGATATGCCACATAGGTGGCCCTCTCCTCAACGCCATATGCACATCTTTGGCACCTAAAGCCACAACGCCTTTCTCATTGACAAGTATTTGACGAACCGGACCATCGGAGGACGCGTGCGCTTTGAAAGAAGTATATCGCTGAAGCTCGGTGCCGTAAAACGAAGTAACGCGGCCCTGAGATATGAATGAGCGCCGTTTAGAGTGGTATCATGAGCCTTTTCCATGCCATACATAGTCATTTCCTGTCCAAAGAAGCTCCTGCGAGGTATCGAAGGTCATGGTCGTGACAGGGGTGGGCATCGCGTGCACGCCCGGAGGCGGGAACGGAATCCGAGCGACCTAATCAAAAAGGCCAGCGTTAGAAACTGAACACATACAAAGGATTACTCCCTAATCTCATCGTGAATCTTATTGCTGCCTTAGAAATTGTGTTGTCACCGCGGTGTAAGATGCGACAGGCCAACCTACTTCATCCCAATCGCCATCCATTGTGGCAGAATATCGGCATTATCTGAAGCGCATAGCTTGCTGGAAAGGCGCCGGTTTTAGCACCAACCTCAGAGAGGTCAAGGTGACAGGTTCGATCTAAAAAGAGCAAAAGAAAGGTGTAAGGCTGGCAGGACTATGGATGCTTGCTTGATGGAAGTGCCGTAGATTGAAGTGGGATACAAGCTTGCGAAGCTTGGAGGGGCAGTGAGTGAGCTTGGATTAGCCGATGTTGGTCCGGCGCGCGACGTCGGAGCCGGCTCTGTTGGACCGACGGGAGCTCTGTCAATCATTGCTGAAACAGGACGGCATTTTCCGCCAAGAAACAGCACGCGATCTGGATAAGGGAACTTGGAGACAGGGTCGAAGAACATGCCGATCTCACTCCTCATTTACAGCAAAGCAGGGTTATAACGATGTCGTGTGTATAGGCTACCCTATCGGTATAGCCCGGATATCCCTATAGCCAACAGGTGTGGGAGTAATCATATGACTTTTCACGTGACTCAAGAATTTCTTCCTTATTAACCTAACTCATACCTCAAAATATTTTTTCAAGAAAACGTATTTTTAAAGCTTATCTAGGAGAAATAAGAAGGATTTTTTTTTTCTCTCTGATTTTTTATAGCGATATTCTCCCTTTTTAGCCGATATCGTTAACATTGAGGCTTATCGTTATTATAGTGGAAAATCAGTAACTCGGGGGTCAAATATCGCTATAGTCCGGATATCGGTATACCATGTGATCGTTATAGCCCTGTTTTGCTGTAGTACATATCGTACCGTGAACCCCTGTGCATAATAGTTTGGCCATGCTATCTTTTGTTATTTCCATCCATTTTCTAACCATCTACTCGGTATGATTTTTAACTTGACGCTGTTCTATGCTACCCTATTGCCATTGACGCTAAAAACAAGATCGAATAAGCGCCCACGTGTCCTAAACGCCTCGTCTTCCATCATTAGTTATGCCACTGATTTGACCCATCAACCGAACTCTTATTGGTCATGATCTAGTCTAGGTGGTTTCTCGCGTGTGTGCCACGCAATCTCCAGGTGATGCCGCGAGGCAACTCGTCCATGGCGCGCGTGGCCCCGTAGATGAGTGAATATGTAAAAATGAAGCAGGATGAAGGGAAACAGGCCGCACCGGGATGCCCGATCCAGCAAGGACGAGGCCTTGTTTCACAAAGCCCAGATGCGACAGACAGTGTACGGCAAGTCCGCGAGAGAATACGTAGCCGCCGTATGCCCGAGAGATGAAGCTTTGACAGACAACAACCCTCGTCGCTCAAGGGTGGAAGAACGCCGCCATTGCGCGCCCGTCGTTAGCTTGGTCGCCAATGATTGGAGATTGTTGACTCGCAAGTTTAGGTCCAGGCCAACTAAACATTCCGGCCAGTTTCTGCCCCGTCTTTTCCGCCCTCTTTATCGCGGATCCGATTTGCAATTTAGTTAGCTAGGCTGCCTAGCTTGCGGGCAACCGAAAGAATGAGCCCATTTACACCTAAAACCCGTATGGCTCAGGGCTCATTTGTGATGTAACCGGGAAGGATGGGCGTTCTTGGCGCTAGTCTAGGTCGACGTGATCCGTCAGCCGAACAGAGACGCGCTTGCCCGGCGGATATTGGTGGAGACAGGTCCTTGTCGAATTAGAGTTCGGGCTTCGCTGTGTGGCAGATGTCGCCGTATCTCATGAACGGGGTCGACCAAGTTGTTGGTAATGTCGTGCTGGGACTTGTTTCTCACAGGACTTGGTAGATGGTGAAGTTCACCGGGAATGTGTTGTTGTTGTTGAAGCCAGGGAGCTTGCACACAGGCTCCCCTGTTGATTCAAGCTGCACCTGCCATCGAGTCTTTGTTATGGCACCAACTTCGTCCCAGAGACGCTGGAAGCTGGCTTGGTCGTGTAGATAAGCAGATCGATTGCTGGTTGAGGGTGGTCCGGGATGGTTTGTGCCGACTTGGCGTCCGTAAATCAGTGCATTTCTTGTCCCAGGCTTGAGAAACTCGACCAGTCGTTTTCCAATGTAGAGCTGCTGTATCCAATTGAAGAGGTGGAAGAAGCTGCCGGCGTGGATCATGGTGGTCGTTCCGCGCAGGGCAGCCAGCTGCTTATCGGTAGGATCCAACATATCGCCAGCGACAAAGGTTGCTCCTAGTAAGTCCCGGTCCTGAAAAAGGTCGTAACCAATGTCGATGAATTTGGATTGCAAGTCGGTGCCGATTAGTTGAGCGCCATCAACGCCATCGGCGCGGAACTGCCGGATGACTTGACCAACACCGCAGCCCAAGTCGAGAAGAACGTCCCGCGAGCCGGCGACGTTGAGGCGGAAGAGGGCCTGCTGATAGCGGGGATCCTTTGGGTCGGGGATGTAGAGGAACTTCCATCGTCCAACAAAAGGGAAGCGAGAGACGCACCAGGCCTTCTCGCGCTGAGGATAGATCCATGTTAGATACGGAGGCCAGAGACTCCCGGGTTAGATTGGGTGAGAGCACTTACAACGCGGCGTATATGATCGTCGAGATCATGATAGGGGATCTTGCTGTATACCTCCAGAATCTGTCGAGCTGGACCAATGTCTTGCGGGATGTCCTCGACATAGGACCAGTCTCGCATCTTCATCACATCCATGCTTTGAACCAACATCCTGATTGGAGATAAGGTTGATCGAGGAGGAGGGCTGAAGTCGTTTATGCTTTCAGTGTTATTGGAACTCGAATGTGGTCGTCTGAGTTATTGAAGGACCACAGCGCAGGAGCACGGCCATCGGAGCAAGAAGCAAACAGTCGATGATGCGGTGTCAAGGCAAGGGCGGTTCAATAAGAAGGGAGAGGAGACGGACGGAAAGAGAAGCGAATACTGAGTGAGACAACAGAGCGGAGGCTAATAGGGAAGTTAAGAGTAAAAAGTACCTTTTAGCTTGGAGTCCCCAAGCCGTCGAATCGACTAACAGCCCTGCTACTAAGACGGAACAGGGGTAGGTAGGGGCGTCAACGGGTAGAAGGAATGGAACGCATGTTAACTTGAAGCATGGAGCACCTGGAGACCATGGCTCAGCAGGTGAGCCATGGTAACCACAGCTCAAGGCGACATGATGAGGTGACAGCAGTGGAGTGATTTGCAAGGCCCGCTCCATGATGGATGGTAGGATGGATCCTTGGAGAGAGATCCAGTTCTGGAAGGGCAAAGTGGCACACACCCGCTGCAACCACAGGGCTCCTGAGCCACTAGGAGTCTCCGGGCCGTCTGCGACATCCTGCTGAAGCCTCTATGTTTCAGCAGCTCTCTACCGCCTCCCGTCTCTCTCAGGCGAACCCTTCAATAGCTGATGGTTCACCAGATGACTTCCTTGGTAGCCTCTCGTCGTGGCTTGGCTGTCCGTAAAGCTAACTAGTTCTCTAGTCACTCGGAAAGCTCCCGGTCGCCAATAGTCTTGCAAGAGAGAAGCCGCAAACGTGGCAGTCGGGTCTGCGTTCAGAGCCTCATCGAGAGATCACATAAGTTATAGGTCGGGCTTTCCAATGCAGGCCCGCAAGTGCCGACCGCTCTGGGTTGTGTTTCAGCTGGTTGGGATGTAATATCACCGTGAGAGCAAAGAGCAAGCTCTTTGGTCACCTCAGCATAACGTACATGGGTCGTCTTGTCAGACACGCCATTTATGCTTTCGTCCGGCCGGTGCCGTTAACAAAGAGGAGTTAGGACAAGTGGCCTGGCTGGCTCTGCCTTACTGTCGTCATTTGCGAGATCGCCGAGCAGAAGCAATCATAAGCATGCTTGGCTGGAGAGTTGTTGCGGAACGAACGCTTTTTCGAGTTCCGCTCGCAACCAACAAGGGCTCTCGACAGTGGGGAAAGACAGGCTAGCCTCTTCGGAACCGACGCCGAGGCTGCGGATGTCAGGGGTTCACCGACGGTATTGGATCGCTTCAACCTCTTGATGCTGCCGGCAGAACCGAAGCCACCAATTCATTTGCCTACCTACCTCTTCGGTTCTTGAGAGGCGAGGGCTCGATCGAAGCTTGCTACCCTGCCTGGCCCAACGTTGCGTTCGAGTAAATGCTAAGAAGATGCCCGCCAAGGTTCCTGAGAACGCACTCCACTACGCATAATCATCCTTGACACAGCTAGCAGCCTGCAACCACGTCTCAAGATGGCATAGGCAGCAACTAAGCGCCTCCGTAAGGTTTATTGAGCATGAATCCAGATTGTATAACATCAGGGATGTACGGAGTAGGCTATTCGGGATCGCTCAGTCCCTCGACTCTTGACCCTGGTCAGGCACTGTAGCTGGGAAGCTGACATTATCCAGGGTCAGGAGAACTCAAAATTTTCCAGGATAGCCTTCTAGAACGCATCCAGAGTCGACGCGAGATAGCAGCATTCTGGGCGACAGCAGGGGACGACAGGATGTGGGATCACAACTATCTATGCATCGGCGGAACTATTGCTCATCGTTATTCTCACCGGCTGCCACGTTGCAATGATGTGTAGACAAGCACGGAGTAAGTAGTAAACGTTTTATAAAATACGTACTACTAGTATGTATGCTAAGATAAGAATCTAGGTTTATCTGATATATCTGATACTACCTAACTTCCCCCACTAGGCAGGCCTGGATGTGAGTGATCAAATCGATGTTGGTTACATTTGGATTGCTGGCCGGGATCAGGTTTAGGGAATACATGTATGTACAGGCCCGTGCTCACAAAATACATGTATTGAGTGCCTAAGCCAAAGTGATCGAAGACTTCGATAAGTAAGATAAGATGGCCTCTGGTTGTTTTCTCTTTAGTATGGGTAACTGAGCCAGAGTCCAAAACTGATAGAGTGATAAGTTAATTACTAAGCTGTGATTTGGTTTGACGCATTAGTCCCTGGCCCCATGTTTTCCTTTCACCCATAAACATAAGTGGAAAAAGCTCACACACGCCTCAACAGACAGAGTGGATAAAGATCTGTAAGACAAAGGGAAAAGGGGGGGATACAAACTCTAGCAAACTTGCTGTTTTGATCAGAAGTTCTAGATATTAGAATCACCGGTTTGCCTTGTCGTTTGCTCGCTATCAAACTGAGGCTTCCATGTGTGGTTACGGAGTAGAAGAGACGTGGGATGACTAATCGCGCCGCCTTGACATTGGCTCACACGCCGAGCATTTCCCGCCGTCCTCCGAAAAATTCTTCCTTCTCCGTGATCTCGTCAAAAACACCCACACAAGCCCGCCGTTGCTCCCAAGTCGTCGGGGCCGAGTTCTTCCTCTTCCGTCGAGGCGTTGTCGTCGCATCGCATTTATCCTGCTCCGTCGTGTAAGTCGTCGTGACCCAAGAAGCACTCTCCATGCCCACCGCACGAACTCATCGTCGTCGTCGCGTCCATGTTTCCATCTGCCACGTTGTGCTGTTCTCTCGTTCATGACCACACAAAACTTCGTCATCATCGCGTTGAGCCACTGCTAACAATGGCCGAGTTCAGTGACATCGTTGCGCGTCGCAAAGGCCTAAGCCCAACCGCGGCTGATATCGCCTCGCTGCCGTGACGTCTGATCCTAATAATCGTCGACCTGCACATCTCGTGCCTACCAAGTGACGATTTTGCTCTGTCGTAATTACGCGCCCTGGTCAATTTGACTCATCTACACCACAACAAGCCACAGCCATGAGCGCGAACCGAGAGGGCGAGGCGGACGACGACAACATCACGTATCCTTCGCCTGGAGCAGAGGCAATGGAAGCCGGGCCATTTTATAATACTGGCGGTCGGGATGGCGCGCAGGAACACCAGGAGCATCATGAGCACCATGATACACACCATGAGCCGCACCACGAACAACCCGACCATCATGTCTCTGATCAAGTGCAGCATGTGCAGGTGCCAGACCATGATCACGGTGATCTCCATCCGCAAGACCCCGAAACGTCTCAGCAGCATGTTACCCGTCCGGCCAATCTTGAAGAGCTACAGCTTGCGGCGCAACTAGGCCAAGGCTTGGCTGGGACGTCCATGATGCCTACGACAGATCCCAACATGAACGTTGAGGACCCCAGCCTGCGTAGCATTATGCCTCATCCCGAGCCTGATCAACAACAGAATTCATCCTACGTACAAGACACTTCTACCAATGACCCAATGGTGCCGCATGGCCTGCCGATGCCTACCGGCCCATCCATGGCTTCCCAGTATGCCATCGACAACAGTATCCCTCCGCGGAAGCGATCCAAGGTATCGAGGGCCTGCGACGAGTGTCGGCGGAAAAAAATCAAATGCGACGCTCAGTCAGATACGGGCGACGCACCTTGTTCTAGCTGTGCGCGGTCGTCTATTAGATGCTTGTTCAGTCGTGTACCACAGAAACGAGGCCCGAGCAAGGGGTATGAATGCCCTTCGCTTCCTTCTTATTTATTTGGAGACTAACATATATGCTAGGTATATTAAGGAGCTTGCCGATCGCATCCATAGTATCGAGAACAAGCTTGAGACCGAAGGGGCCCTCAGCCAGGACGATATTGATAGGCTTTTTGTCCCAGAGAGGCCACGGCAAAGTCAGGGAGAGGACACAAATCGTAAACGACCCTTTTCTAGCATCTCGACGAATGATTTCACTACCCCTTCACGACAGACACCGTGGGGCTCAGAGCATCGGATTCAACATTCGCCCGGAGCATCAGACGGATATGCCCCTTACAGCACTGGCTCGCTGGCCCCTCAGCCTTCGGCCATCAAAACCGACGAGACACCTTCCAAACCTCCTGTTGCTACCATGGACATAACCATGCCCGATGCCAGTGAGGTGCCAGATATCGACGAAAGCATGCTACACAGGTGAGTCATCCGATGGAGGAGCTAAGCACAGGCGCTAACAAACTTGCAGCTATCTATCAACAGTTCAACCGGTGTACCCGATACTTCCAAGCACAAAGAGCCGGATGCAATCACTCCTCGCGCAATGCCCGTCCTCCGTCCAGACCGCCTTCGCCAATGCCCTGCCTGCTGTTGCCGCCTCTGGTGGCGACACCAAACTCGCCAGCTCTCTACTCAATGAATGGGAGAGCGATGAAGCTCCACGTACCCAGACTTCTAACATTGTCCACGCGCAGGCACTGCTGCTCCTCATTATCGACGCAGACTGGCGGTCATCGCCGACTCTTCCGTTCCTGCTGGCTCGAGCTGTTGCGTTGGCCAACTCGATGAAGCTTTGGAGATATACTCCAATGGACTCGGCATCTGAGCAAGACTCGGATGACCAGCTCTGTGTACGGATATGGTGGTCCCTGATTCTTATGGATCGATGGTATGCGGCAGGCACAGGCAAACCGGCACAGATACCCGATAGCAGCGTTGTCGCCCCTCCTGGGCTAGAGAATATGCTGGGAGAAGTGTGCTTTTACCTCGTTCGTAAGTGATTACAACCCGATATTATGTGAATCCACACCCACTAACACGACCATATTAGGATTGTCGAAGCTGCTTAACCGCGTATCGCATGTTGTATCAACGCTGCAACCGGGCGCATCGACGACTGAGGAGCCAATGGCAGGTATCCTCACCGACTACATCGAGAACTACCGCGAAGACTTGCCAGCGCATATCGAGCCTGCATCGCACCCTATGGTTCATCTAGCGTACTGGCACTGCAAGCTTCTAGTGACTCTTCTGATGCCAGGAGCGACACCGGCAGAGACCATGTGGCCGACAAAGGAGCTCATCAACCTCCTTTTCTCCAACGACCACCTCCGCAGCCCACTCGTCAACCACTTTGCGTCCTTAATCTCCATGTCGCTAGCGAAGCTGTCTAAGCTCGACAGCTCGCGGGAGGAAGCAACGCGGCTGATCAAAGACATCGTGGAGAAGCCTGCTGAGATATGGGATGGTGTTCGTGATAAGCTCACGGACCAGATGCGCCCGACATCTTCAGTCGAGGCGACAGCGAGCCAGGGTCTTCAGCACCTTGCAGATCTAGCAACGGCGCACGAGGGTATCGCGCCGGGAGGTGACGAAATTGCCTTTGGACCATCCCTGGCGTCGGGGTACTTGGATGTGGCATAGGACGGCAGATAAGGGGCAGATCAGATGCTGAGATCAATGTTGATGGGATTTGGTTGTCATGAGATCAACGGATGATGACAAGTGATGCGGAAACGGTGGAGAAGCTCTTTACGAGTACTATCCCACCCAACTATTTTTGTCTCTCTCCGTGGGAAATGCAAGGGCAATGCTAGGGAGAAACGATTATGTTTCCACAGCTTATCAAGTAGTTAGTATTCCGCACAAGAGTCGGAGAACGAATAAGTATTGTTAATACAAGTTGAACAAGGGCAAACGTGTTGAGCTTTCCATCCGTGCTGCACTCCTTTATTCAGACTTGTTGGTCAAAAGTAAAGGAATCGAATTCTAGATCCGAGCCAATCCTCAGGAAGGAAAAAAAGAAATGAGAGCATCATGAGAAAATAACGGTGAGGGCTACTGTACGCTTCCCTCTCAAGGACGGCCCAACGGGCCCGGGCCCGGATATCAAACGAACCTGCTCCCCCGGCCTTACGGGGATAGAGGGGCATTGCCCAGCATTGCTGCATCTTGAGCTGGCGGCAAAACAGTCAGCCGCTGCATGTATATAACTTTAGCCGGCGAAATATATCTGCAGCCTGTACGGAGTACTCCCAGGGCGTGCTTGCCATTCCGTGTCAGATACGAGCCATGCTGGGCTGCTGCATGGTTAGTTCAGGCTCCGTACGCCCGGCAACGGTCTGCAGCGAGGGCGTCAAGTTGTCTGCTCACGACAACGGTTCGTTCATCACCAAATCAATAATATTGGACGCAATCCTTGTCCAGACAATCACGAACCAGTTGCATGCGTGGAGAGAAACGTGTTTGCTGCTGGTGGCTCATGGACCTTGACTCGGCTGGCCTTGGTCCCCAGTCTTATTGTCTATTGCGTAAAACGTCCTCGCCGAATACTGTCTCGTAGGCGGCTGAAAGTTAGAAGCAAAAATGCAGAACAATAAATAAAGGGAAGTGTGAAGAGCAACAGAATCAAATCGCTGACAAAACCGCCCGATAACCAAGTCTATCGCCATCCATAAGTGTGCAGTTTCTTGCCCACCCCTGCTCGGTCTTTGATCTGGTCTCAATCCTCCCAATGAGGATAGGCATTTTGGAAACGCATGAACTCTAGCCGTCGTCCACGTAGTCTCCGCCATGATCTTTGTAGCTGCTTTTTCGGGCTTGACCTGGGGGACCCAACGTTGTCCCCCTTCGCAAATGCGACTCAATACATCAATGCCTTTGCTCTTCCCCTGTCCAGCCAGCATGATATCATGCGTCCTTGCCTAGCTTTCTTGCCCAGCCCCAAACACCACCAGCGCCTTGGCCTATTCCGGCCAGCTAACCCTCTCCAATGCAGTAGAAAAGGAAAGAAAAGAAACGCGCCAGTCATGAACCCCCCATCTATAAATAAACAAAAAAGGATCTACTTCGTCGATAAAACCGTGGTTTGTCATCATCATGATCACCGTCGGAGCTCCGAAAAAAGCATAAAAATGGACCAAATGTTCCTCGGACCGTGCATATGCATCAATGTCAGGGTATCAGTCGGGTGGACGGCGTTGAGCGTCTGAAACGCTCAGCATAAAACGTATTTATTTTGTTGGTATTCGCGTCGAATGAATAAAACAGAGGGAATGTCCCTCATGACATCGAATCGTGTGGTATCTTGCAACGCCTGCGGTTGCGTGGTCTCATCGGTTTTAAAATAAAATAAAAACCGGAATGGGTATGTGTGCGCCAATACATTTCAAAATCCCCAGGAATCCTTCATATGTCCCAGAAGCTGGTCATCGAAGCAGGGCCAAGGGGGTCAGGGCTTTCGTCCATCGTCGTGATGCGCTCATTGTAGTTGGGCATCCAGAACGCAGGGTCGTCTTCGACCATCGAGAGACCCGCGCCAGCCATGGGGCCACTGTCGGTTCCCTTATAGAAGCTGTCGTAGTCGATACTGGTAAGATCAGCCGAGCCGGCCATAAGGCTGCCGTTCTGTCGAATATAGCTGTTGCCACGGCTGAGCCCGTCAATGCCGTCAAAATCGCCGTCGCCTCCGGGGAGAAAATCCTCCACCTCGGACACCTCACCCGATGTAGATGTCGTGTTGGCGAGGTGGGGCAATTGTTCGGAGCCACTGCCGAAATCGAAAAGCCCGTTGAAGCTCTGCGTGCCGGCCTGGCTGTAGCTTGACGGCGTGAAGCTATCGCCCTTCATTTCTGAAAGATCGTAATGGCTCCAATCTACTGATGCCGCGCTCAGGCCCGCGCTGTACATGGGAGCATCCGTCTCGGAGTTAAAGCCCGATCCGAACAAGTCAAACGTGCTGTTTGCCATGTACGGGGGATACTCGATTCTCGATAGGTCTAGGGGAGGTAGGTTACCGTTGAGGTTCTGGAACCCAGATGCGCCGGTCATGAGCGGCGAAGCTGTCTCTGATTTGACTCGGCGTTGCTCCCGATTCGTCGCAGCCCGTGCCCGGCTGCTCGGGGGTTCTCGCACGCTCTTCTGCAGCATACTCTCGGTACCCAAGCTGCCGGTGCTATGAGCAGAGTTGACCCTGTTGAGCTGATATGGGCCACACTTTTGCGAAACCCGGTTACTTCGGTGGGCAGGCTTATGGTGACCGTTCTGATCAAAGGTCAGGACGCCGTCCGAGTGGACCGTGTTCGCTCTTCGTCGTCGACCTGGGGGCTTAGGACGGCCAGAAGCGCTCATAGTCATGGACTCGCGCTCCGAATCGGACTCGGGGACGGTATCGAGTGCAGGCTCAGTTTTGTGAGAGCAGCTGCAGCGGCCACCATGATTACAGCAGCATGTCTCTGGGAAAGGTTTAGAGTCTGGAAACTTGTATGTCTTCCCAGGGTTAGACGGCTGGGAGACCAGAGGATGCTCACCGGTGTGCCCGTCAACAGTTGGCTGCAAGTGGGCACACTTGCTTGTCTTCTCGCCACAGTCGCATTTGATATGAGCAGAGCGCGACTTGCGCATTGCACGACAGTGGGCACATTGGGAAACCGGTCGACCCTTCTTATTGATATGCTGAAGAGGGCGATCTGTCATGAAGTAAATGTGTTAGCGTCAGCGTGTCCAAGAATGGAACGGTCTCCAGCTTAGACTACGAGATCCAAATCGATTCAAGGGCCAAGGACATACCGGAGTGTTGACAATTGCTTACACGATGGCCGCGAACGCAAGCCTCGCAAGCAAACTTCTCTCCGTCAATTATCATGTTGGCGGGGTTGAGACGGGGTATGGGTGACACTGGAAGTTGTTGCACGAGGTTGAAATGGCAGAAGAAAATCGACCGGTATGTCTGAACAAGAGAAGTCGAGGGCTAGGGTTTGAAAAGGCTGAAGGACACCGTGTGTTTCAGTCAGTACCGATATCGAAGGTTTAAGTTGTATGTAAGTCTGTCCGACAACGCATGTAGGGATGACCTCCGCACTAAGAGTTGCGGGATGAAATGGGGGAGAACGGGGCAAAAGCACTTAGAACACCGGACTGTCACAAAAACATGTCGCGGCAGAGCTTGAGCGGTAGACTGAGAGCAGGAGAGCGAGCAGAAAGCAATAAAACTTTTCGAGGGCAAGTTTGGACAAAGCCAATTGATGAGAGAGGAACTGGAGTGGAGATGCGCCGGCCGGCGGGTGGAGATTTTTTTTCCCTCGGGGTGCCTTGGGGTTTCCTGTGGACGGTAAGGACCGTGAGGTACCTTGAGTGTAGTCTGTATCCGTAGCCGGGTTGGATCGCTGGCTAAACTGCCTGGGTGTGGGAG